>PVKU01008290.1:0-70668 GCA_004027475.1 Anoura caudifer
TGAGCTTCCTGGACTTCCTGGAAGACTATTTCCTTTGCCAGATTGGGGAAGTTCTCCTTTATTATTTGTTCAAATAAGTTTTCCACTGGTTGCTCTTCTTCTTCCCCTTCTGGTACCCCTATAATTCGGATGTTGGGACGTTTAAAGATGTCCTGGAGGTTCCTAAGCCTCTCCTTATTTTTTTGAATTCTTGTTTCTTTGTTCTTTTCTGTTTGGTTGCTTCTTTCTTCCTTCTGGTCCACTCCATTGATTTGAGTCCCAGTTTTCCTCCCATCTCTATTGGTTCCCTGTGTGTTTTTCTTCATTTCACTTATTGTAGCCTTCATTTGTTCATCTAATTTGTTAGCAAAATCAACCAATTCTGTGAGCATCCTGATCATCAGTGCTTTGAACTGTGCATCTGATAGGTTGGCTATCTCTTGGTCACTTAGATGAATTGGCTCTGGGGCTTTGATTTGTTCTCCTGTTTGAGCCATTTTTGTTTTTTGTTTTTTGGTCTGGTCGGGGCTGTTGCATAGTGAGGGGCAGAGCTTTAGGTGTTCCCCAGGGTAGGGCAGCCCAGTCGCTGGGTAGTGATGCTTTATGTGGGGGCGGGGTCCGAGAGGGAACAATGGCACTTGCTCCGCTCTCTCTTGGATTTCAGTCTCTTCTGCTGCTTCACCTTTGCCTGGATGATCTGTGTGCAAATGTGGGACCACCTAGTCAGCCAGCTGCCTTATGCGGCCTCACTGGGTCTGCACTGTTGCCACCCCATTCCCGGGGTCCGCTAGCCACTGCCTGTGTACCTGGGGTCTGCTAGCCACTGCCTGCATGCCTAGGATCTGCCAGCCACTGCCGCTTGTGTACCCAAGTCCACCAATCTCCACTTTTTCCTGCCACAACTCCACCCCTCTTACTGATCTGGATGAATGATTGTTGGACTCCTGTACAGTTCAATTTTTCTATCAGTTCTGGTTGTTTTCCTGTTTCTAAATCTTTGTTGTCTTTAATTTTGGTTGTGAGTGAAGGCACAGTGTGTCCACCTACGTCTCCATCTTTGCCAGAACTCAGATTTTATTATTTTTTAAGGCTGACCATTATTCCATTACATACCTATACCACATCTTCCTTATCCATTCATCTATTGATGGGTACTTAGTTGCCTTTGTATCTTGGTTATTGTAAATAATATTGAACATAGGGATGCATCTATCTTGTCAAATGACTGTTTTTGTTTTCTTTGAATAAATGCCCACAAGTGGAATTGCTAGGTTATATGGTAGTTCTAGTTTTCATTTTCTGAGGAAACTCCATACTGTTTTCCATAGAGGCTACACTAATTTAAATCCCACCAACAGTGCATGAGAGTTCCCTTCTCTCCACATTCTCACCAACACTTGTTATTTGTTGCCTGTTTATTAACAGTCTGAAGGTGTGAGTTGATTTTCTATTGCAATTTTGAGTTGTATTCCCTCATGATTGGTAATGTTGAGCATCTTTTCATGTTTCTGTTAGCCATCTGTATGTCTTCTTTGGAAAAATGTCTATTCAGGGCCCCTGTCCATTTTTATTCAGATGGCAAATTAACCCTATATTGAATATATTATTTCAATACATGATCCTGTCAGGAACTCTCTGCCCATTCAGTAGGCCAACTTTCCATTTTGTTGATGGTTTCCTTTGCTGTGCAAAACCTTTTTAGTTTTATGTAGTCCCATTTGTTTATTTTTGTTTTTGCTGTCCTTTCCTGAAAAAAAAAATTTTAAAAGTGTTGCTAAGGTTTATGTCAAAGAGTTTACTGCTCATATTTACTTCTAGGAATTTCATGTTTCAGGTCTTACATTTAAGTCTTTAATCCATTTTGATTTTTTTCCTTTTTTGTATATGGTGTAAGCAAGTGGTCCATCTTCATTTTTTGTGCGTATCGTCCCAGTTTTCTATCATCAATTTATTGAACAGACTGTGTTTTTTGATCATATATTCCTGCCTTCTTTGTCATAAATTAATTGACCATATAGTATGTTTTAGTTCTTGGCTCTCTATTCTGTTCTATTGATCTGCATGTTTGTTTTGGTGCCAGTACCATACTGTTTTGATTATTATAGACTTGTAATATAGTTTAAATTCAGGGAGCATCATATTTCCAACTTTGTTCTTCTTTCTCAAGATTGCTTTAACTATTTTTGGTCTTCTGTGGTTCCATACAAGTCTTTGGTTTATTTGTTCTAGTTCTGTGAAAAATGACAATCATATTTTGATAGAGATTTCATTGAATCTGTAGATTGCTTTGGGTACTATGGGCATTTTAACCATATTAACTTTTCCAATCCATGAGCTTGATGGATTCTTCCATTTATTTGTGTCATCTTCAATTTCTTTCATCAGTGTCTTATAGTTTTCAGAGTACAAGTTACTTCACCTCCCTGGTTAAATTTATTCCTAGGTATTTATTCTTTCTGATGCAACTACAAATGGGATTGTTTTCTTAATTTCTTTTTCTGATAGTTTGTTATTAGTATATATAAACACAACGGATTTCTGCATATTAATTTGGTATCTTGAAAAGTTATTGAATTCATTTATTAGTTCTAGTAGGTTTTTTGGTGTAGTGTTTAGGGTGTTCTATAAATAGTATCACATCATCTGCAAATAGTGACAGTTTTAATTCTTTCTTCCCAACCTGTATGTCTTTGATTTCTTTTTCTTGTCTGATTGTTGTGGCTAGTTCTTTTAATAATATGTTGAAGAAATTGGTGAGTGGGCATCCTTGTCTTGCTCCTGAGTTTAGAGGAAAAGCTTTCAGCTTTTCACCATTAAGTATGCTATATGTGGGTTGTAATATATTGTTTTTATTATATTGCGGTATGTTCCTTCTATACCTATTTGTTGAGAGTTTTTTTTAATCATAAATGGATGTTGAATTTTGTCAAATGCTTTTGCTGCATTTATTGAGATGATTATATGATTTTATACTTTGTTTTGTTAGTGTGATGTATCATGTTTTTGATTTGCAGATGTTGAACCATCCTTGTGTTGCTAGAATAAATCCCATTTGATCATGGTGTATAATCCTTTTAATGTACTGTTAATATTGTGTTGAGAATCCTTGCATTTATATTCATCAGGGATATTGACCTGTAATTTTCCTTTTTTTTTTTTAGTGTTTCTGTCTGGTTTTGGTATCAGGGTAAGTCTGGCATTATGGAATAAGTTTGGAAGCATTACTTTTCACTTTTCACTTCACTTTTTGGAATAATTTGAGAATAGGTATTAATTATTCTTTAAATGTTTAGTAGAATTCACCTGTGAAGTCATCCGGTCCTGGACTTCTGTTAGTTGGGAGTTTTTTGATTACTGATTTAATTCTGTTACTGGTAATTGTTCCATTCAGATTTTTGGTTTATTTCTAATTCATTCTTGGAAAAATGTATGTTTCTCAAAATTTATCCACTTCTTATAGGTTGTCTAATTTGCTGATGAATCATTGTTCATTGCATTCTCTATGATTCTTTGTATTTATGTGGTGTCAGTTTTAACTTCTCTTTCATTTGATTTCATTTGTTTGGGCCCTCTCTCTGTTTCCCTTGATTAGTCTGGTTATAGGTTTGTCAATTTTATCTTTCCAAAGAATCAGCTCTTAGTTTCATTGATCTTTTCTATTGGTTTTTTAAGTCTCTATTTTACTTATTTCTGCTCTAATCTTTATTATTCTTTCCTTCTATAACTTTGGGCTGTTTATTCTTGTTTTTCTAGTTCCTTTAGGTGTAAGGTTAGACTGTTCACTTGAGATTTTTCTTGTTTGTTGAAGTAAGCCAGAATTGCTTATAGTTAAAGCTAAGTCTAAATGATGAAGCAAGTCTTGAGTCAGGCTAAGGCTAAATGATCATCTTCTTCAGGATGCTGTAGAAGGAATTCCAGGTTGAATTGTAAGGCCTTTTCCCCATATAAGATTATGTAACTTTGAGTAAAACAAATCTGATACAGAATACTTCAGTTTCTGCCACCTTTCTGACTTTAGATGATAATTTGATTCAAGTATTTATGAGTAACACACTAACTTAAAAGTGAGAGAATGAAAAGTATGGCCTGTTTGTAAGTTGGAGCCCCTTCATGCTCTATTGGGGATTCCTTAGACAACATCGTTGGTACTTTTAAAAACTGAAATATCACCCAATTTTATTGTTTTGGATTCCCTTTACATGTGCCCCCTTGGTCTCTCCTACATCTTACCTGCCAGTATGTTCTTCTGTTTTATGGTTTACCCATTCATTAAGTCAATTATATCTGATTACAGGGTACTTTTGTGGTGGATTGATTTACACTGCAGACTTGAGTGAAATCACCCACATCAGTTTAGCAATAACCTTTGCAGCCTGAAGTCTTGGACCCTGTATCTACAATGCTTCAGACATTAGGATGGCCAAAAATGGTCTATAATTGGTGCTTTGGGTGAGAAATATATTGCATAAAGCAATTTATTTCTTTTAACTCATTAGAAGCTATTTCAAAGATGATACCAAAATTTATTCCTTATGAAAAAAAGGCATAGATAAAATGGAATCCTCCCCTTCTGTTGGGCATCAGCATATGTTGGGAGAACAGCTGGCATGAGGGATATTCACAGACAGCTATTGTCCTGGCACCTGGCTGGGGATCACGGTCTGGGACTCTAACCCATGCAGCTGCAGGGATTCTTGTCAGAGTTTTCTGAGCCATGGAAATGAGAAAATCATTTTAGTTATATATAATATACTAGCTTCCATTAAATACCTCAGATAGGAAGGAAGGACAAAGCAGTAAAATACAATGATTTTGAACAGTCTCCAAACTATTTAGTCCTCTCTTCTATTACCTTAAAAATAATGATCATTGGTGGAAAAAATAAAATAGAAGAGATATTTGAATAAGAGAAAAATCTGGGGCTAAACATTATTATTGAATATGTATAAATGCTGTGTGCTTTGTTATTTGAAGGTACAACTAAGACACCCATTCCACATAAAATAAGCATCTGAAAAAGGGGTTATGAAAAAAGAAGAGCATGGAAATGCTTATTCTGAAAGAAATTAGACTTGTAGTTCTGACCTATTGTATATCCCATATAAATGACCTATAAAATTTCTTCCACTCCCTTCTCTTCCCTTTCCTTCCTATTCTCTCTTAGGTCTCATTTCCTTCTTTCTTCTTTGCTTTCACAAAGATTTCCTAAACACTATTTGTGAATAAGGTATTGTGAAATCTACAAGAAGACAGCAGCCCTCATACAGCTTCTGCTATAGCCATATGTGTTAGAACACCCTACCCGGTGAGCTGAGTATAGGCAACAATGGTGGGTATTGAGGAGTGGGAGAGATTGCGTTCTGCCAGAAGTCAGGGGAGGGCAGCGAGGGAAGGAGCAGTAGAAACAGAATCAAGGGGGTCTGCTTGTGAGAGACTTTGGAGGCAGAATCCATAGTGTCTGAAAATTCAGTGAGTGAAGAGCGCAAAAGGGAGCCAGAGTCAAAGATGCCATCAGCCTTTCCATTTTTATGGATTCCTCACAGAGTCAGGAAAGCACAGCAGCCTCTGTTCTTGCTTCACCCCGGCTGTGAAGTAGGATTGAACGCTTCTACTGGTCCCCCCAAAGAAAGTCCCCTCCAGTGCTGAGAGGCTGGTGTTTTACACATGGTATTATATTTGTATACGGGAGTATGTGGAGCCTGGGGTGAGTGAAAGAGTTGCGGGGCAAGATTGTCATTGGATGAGGGAGTTCTCTCCTAAATCTTTCTCCCCCAAATCCCTTTCCCCCCTCTCCCCCAGGTGATGAGTCTCTTATTCTTTCTTCCTCCTTCCCTTTCACAAAACCCCCAGCTTCCTCCCTTTTGTTTTTTCCACACCTACCTTTCCACTCCCATGCATAGAAATGTATCTCACCCCAACTCCTCCTCACCCATCACTTAATACTACTCTCAAGTGCTTGTAGTTCTGGGGATGACTTCATTGGTGCTCAGCAAACAAAAGATCCTTAGTCTAAAAGATCCACCCTGTTTACATGGTGGCAGATGGATCTTCAATCCTTGGTTTTTATCTCCGTCACACACAAAAATGTTGTCAACCTTACTGTTTAAAGCACTGCTGGATAAAATTTTTAAATATCCTTTTGTAAGCTCAGCAACTCATCACATGTACTCAGAGATCAAGTCAATGCAAATGTCTCTGAATGCTCTCTGATGTGGCTGGCAAGTAGGATCACGTCTGATTTCTCTTCTCTGCCAGTCATTCCCATTTTGTGCATTTTCTCTGTGGAGATTTAACATTATCCTTCGTTATCTGGCGTTAGCCCTAATCATAGTGCTAGGAAGTAGGAAGGCCTCTCTGTGCTCATCTGCATGCGTCTGCACGGTTCACGGAGGCTGCCCTGTCCCCATCAGTGAAGAAGTTAGTCATGCTCGAAGCAGCTGGGAAATGCTACTTCCCTTTTACACCTGGGTGAGCACTGCAGGGAACTACTACTTTCAAAAACCCAACCCCAGAAGTATGTTACATTTTCTGTGCTTTTCCTTCCCTTCAAGACAAATTTTGCTGCCCCCTTTTATTAAATGGATTAGAAATCTAAGACTTTTCTTAGACACCAGATGTGTGGATTATTTTAGGTGGAGAACTTTTTCTCCGTACTCTTTTTCTATTATTAGGCAGAAATATAACTTGTCTTATTTTTTTGAAATGTAGTTTAACACGAAACCAGAACTAATTCTCAAAGAACTCCTTTTGTTCTGTGCTCTTGGATTTCTGGGGGGGGACTACTGTAAACTTAATATAACTCTAAACCCTCACCGATTCTTTGGGCAACCACTCTGCAGGTAGGCAGACTCTATATCCTTATTTGTCATTTTATTTAATTTTAAGGGTGAACTGGCATATGTAAACTACAACAAAAAATGAGAATCTTTCAATTTGCTTTTTTTAATATTTTATTGTTGTTACAGTTGTCTGCATTAACCCTCCCCCCCACAGCCATCCCCACCTCCCTCCCTTGCTTCCACCCTCCCCCTTGGTTTTGCCCATGTGTCCTTTATAGTTGTTTTTGAAAACCCTTCCCCTGCATTATCCTCTCCCACCTCCCCTCTGCTTACTGTCAGATTGTTCTTAATTTCAATGTCTTTGGTTATATTTCACTTGCTTGTTTGTTTTGCTGATTAGGTTCCAGTTAAAGGTGAGATCATATGGCATTTGTCCCTCAGTGTTTTAATTGTTTAATGTGAATTTTTCTGTGATAACCAATCTCTTTTAAAACAATATCCCATCCATAATAAAAATTTGAGTTCTAAGAGTTAGGTGTCTACAGCAAAACCTACCCATTTCCTTTGAAAACTGAACGGAAGTCCTCGACCCCGTCCTTGACGATGACGCCTGCTCCAACTTTGAATAATGAGATTGCGGTTGTGTCCCCTCGCTCTCCCATGGTGCTTGATGCATATTTCTATCACTGTGCTTGCCACAGAGCAATGACATTTTCTGCTTAAGTGAACCCCTGTAAAATTGCTTTCACTGAAATTTGACTTGGATGATAAGCCATCAGTGCATACTGAGATATGCTAGCAGAAACAGCTCCTTTGCTATATTATTGAGGATGTTCTTCAGTATATGACATATTGTTGCATTTTCAGGATCCTTGTGGGTTTGTTTGGCTTTACATCCAGACTAGTTATATCCTGAACAATTGGTCTGCTTTTGTCAGCTTCTATCTGGTGGAACCTGCAGATTGTGTAACTGATTGTGTTTCTCCTTGTACAGAGATTGCTAAAAGGCTGAGAGCCAAATTCCTGATGAATCCTTAGCAAGTACATGTAGGCCTTTATCGTATTTATTTTGTGCATTAGCTTACCTCTGATCCCATCATTGCTTTCCCTTTGCTTTAATCTTTCTCACTTACTTCTAATACATTTTATTTTCTTGCGTTGCACATCTTATTGTTCTTACTGTAAGTCCTTTCGAAGAGAGGCATGGGAATACAGACGCATCCGCACTTCCCTCTTACCAGGAGGTGAGTTCCTAGACAGGGTTGTTTCTTCTTCACTTTGTACTTGTATCTGACACAGACCTTCATTATATGTTCAGTAAATAGTTTTGAAAATTAACCAAATGAAATTTCCATTGTAACATAGAAAATAAATATGGTAATTTGAGCAATGTTGGTTTTCTTTTCTGTAATAAGACAAAGGGAAAAGATTGTGAATCAAATAGTCACCTACAGACAAGAAGAGAGAAGATATTTTTTATTTGAGTCAAAGATGAATAGTTGGACTAAGTAAAAATTCCTTCTTTTTCACCTGTTGAAACTATGGTCATGACATTTTTGTGGCTTATAAACCAAGGAAAGGTGCTTGCTGCCCATCTATCACAGAGCTCTGCACAGAACTGATATAAATACATGTAGAGTTCGGTCCACCTCCCCGGATACTAGGTTGGGAGACAGAGTTATCTAGACTGCTTGGCAGAAAATGTTGAGCATTTTTTTTTTTTTAATCTCAGACTGGAACCTAAAAAACATCTTGGTAAACCTTTGAACTCAGGATTGTCGACTAAATCCAGAGTTGGTACAAAAGATATCTTGCTTGCTGGGCAATGTATTTTAATGACAAGGTGTCCAATTTTACCTAAAATTTTCAAGTCTTGATTAATAATAAATTAATTTTGTTCTTTAAAAGCAAATAAACCAACATAGTAAATATCAGGTCCTTTTACCCTAACTAGAATATAAGATGCTAACAGCTTACTTGTAGGTACTGAAATTCACGGTATTCATGTACATGGAATAAGATGTTGATGAGATGGTGTTTCTTTAAAACCAGGAGTTTTGTCTTTAGGTCCTATGATTTCTTCTTTCATAATGTCTGCCACATACATCCTTTTCCCTGTTAACCACTTAGTCCGAAACTCTCATGATCTCACCCCAGCAATGATACAGTAGATTTTCAGCTGGCTCCCTGTCACCACCTTTTCTAGCGAATTGATCCTGAGTGTTACTGTCAGACTGTTCTTCCAAAAATGCGGTTTTTATCATATCATCTAAAAAAAATTAGTAGCTTGCAATAACTTTTTATATCCACACAAATTAACTCAGAATTCTTGGGCAAAGCACTGCTTTTCCATCAGCTCCTCCCACCCTGGCTTCCCCTGTGCACACCAGAGTGTGCTCTGTTGCAATCTTAGCGTCCCGCATGGGTGCCTGGTTCTGATGATCCCTGCAAAGTAGCACATTTGCATGCAACAGGAAGTAGGGTGTGGTTTGCTCCTGGAAGAGAGGAGAGCCCTGTGTTAAAAACAGTTTATCCTTGGCCTAGAACTAGTGTTGATTTTTGAAAAAAAAAAAAAAAATCCTGTTTACAGCTAGAAGAAGGAAAGTTAAATAGCAATAGTGAACATGAACTTTAAATGCTTCTAATAAATGATAGTAGCTACTGTTTATTGAGAGCTTACTATGTGCTAAGCACTACACGAAAATTACCTATTTTAATTCTGAACTAGATACCATTACTGTCCTTATTTCATGTATATATTGCCCAAGGTCATGCAGCTCGTAAGCCAAGACTGAAACCCAGGAAGTTTGGCTTCATGCAGACACCTAACCACGAAACTATAATAACTCTTAACAGAACCTGAGTCTAGTGTCCTCCCTGAAACCTGAGAAATGGCGGCTCTAGGAAATAACAAAGAATGTTTTGGGCTTATGTGATGGAAGAAATTCCCTCCATCTGGAAGGAAAGCATTTTTTCAGAACCAAAGCATGCTCTAGCGTGAGCCCATACTCGGCATGGTAGACCGCACCCCAACCCCGGCCACTTTCACTTTTGCTTGGCTCCTTCAGCTGCTGTTCAGACATTTGATTTCACAAAGCAAACTCACAATTTAGTGAGCACCGTGTTTATCCCTGATCAGACCATTGGCCACAGTAGTAAAATCTGAGAGTGCTGTGGAATTACCTGAGTGGGGTCCATGCTGTGATCCTCTGTGGGAGCCTCTTGACTGTTCCCAATTTGACAGTTTTAATGGTGCAAAAAATGGCACAAGACAGAAAGAGAGTAGAATCAGTATCTCGTCATTTAAAGGAGAAGCTTCCAGTAGCAATGTGACCACAGTACACAAGAAGGAAACGCTGACTAGGCGGCCAACTGAACACTGGGAATGCCCAGGCTTAGGATTCAGGCTTAAAAAGGTGTCGCACAAGGGACGCTGCCTCAGTTGCCTAGGGCAGTGCATCCAAGTCCTATTGGCTCATAGAACCAATTGTTCACATCTCTTTCCAGCCTTGAGTTCAGTGGCTTAGTTGGTAGCCTAGCATTGACTGTGGTTGGAGTATTTATACCATGGGCAAATGTGAACACTGTAAGTCAGGGCTCCCTCCCTCGCCCCTCCTCAGCGGTTTAACAAAAGCATACCACTGAAGCTACCCCAACAGATGCTTAAAACAGCAGCTATGCAGTATTTCTCACAATTCTGTGGATTGACTGGGCTCATCTTCGCAGTCTACGCTGTATGGTGGGGCCATGGTGACTCAGATGGCTGCATTCCGAGAGGAAAGGATTCCTCAACCTTGGCACCACATTTGGTGCTGGGTAGTGTACTGCCGTGGAGGCTGTCTTGTGCACTGTGTGATTCTAGCAACATCCCTGGCCTCAACTGATTAGATGGTAGTAGTAGCAACCAAAAATGTCCACTGGGGCAAAACTGCCAAGGCTGAGAAATACTGAGTTAGGAACTTGACCGAGACTAGAACATCAAAGATGGCTTCTCATCTTCCAGATGTTTCGAATCCTTTGTTTAAAAAATTTTATTCATGAAATTCGTTAAAGAGAGTAAGGCAGACTTTATTTAGGAAACTACTACAATGGGGTTTGTAATGGGGGAGCGGGATGGGGCTCAACTCAATGCAACAAGGACAACTGGGAATTTATAGCCACAGAGCAGGTGGGGGTCAGTGGGTAGAAAATGACTAAGGGAAACATGATGATGTTTCCATCAGGGGTAGAGAGATTTGGGTTAAACTGACTTGACAGGATCCTTGCTGAAGGCAGACCAGGGTGGTAAGATATCAAGCATGATCTGATGCCAACAGTGGGTATTTTTGATAAAATGACTTAGCAGAATTCTTGCTGAGATTGGACTAAGCAGACCAAGGACCGAGTCCAAGGTGAGGGCCTCATCAAAAAGAGGACTCAGAGTTGCCATGCTCAGGTTTAATCAAAGTCTTTCTCACCTCCATAGGGCCTCTCATCATTCCATAGTCTGGTTCAAGTTCCTTTGCAGTGTGGTGACTAGCTTTAATGGAGTAAGAGCAAAAGCTAGGCTGAGAACTGGAGCAAGAGCTGCATTGTGCTGCGTTTCTAATTGGTCAAAGCAAGTCACAAACCCAGGTCACATTCAAGGGGAAAACTACACCACTTAAAGGGAGGAGTAGCAAGTCTGTGGCCATCTTTAATTCATGCAGTACCGTATTGGCATGCAAGGACTCAGGACTGGTTTTTTTTCAGAAGGAAAGAAAATCTTGAAAGCGAATTCTACTCAATATCAATCAAAATTAACTCTAGAAACACACATAACAGTTATTGCTACTGGACTGAAGGTGAAACTGATTATTGATATGATGTAAAGAAAAAAAACCTGCATCATATTAAGAGGGTACAAGGCAATGTATTTCTATAGTATTTATTACATCAAAGGTTCTGAACAAGAGTTGGAAGTTGCTTCTGGTTATAATATTGTCTTCGTATTTTAAAAAACATAGTCCTCACCAGGTTGTTGACACTAATTTTTATTCAACAGAACAATGATGGCATAATTGATGCTTCTGAAATTGGAAGCAGTGTTGTGAATGTTCAACTGTTTTACCTGATTTATACCATTATATCATTTATTGCATTTATATGATTATAACAGTTGGAGTACAGAGTTTTAAAAGTATTTGCCAAGGCATTTTCTAAGGAACTGGTTGTTTACAAGGGGGATCTGGTGTCTGCCTTTTCACTTGACTTTTCACCATGGCATCAACTCAACTTGGATGTTGATGCTAGAATTAGGTTTTGTTTTGGGTGTTGTTTTTTTTTTTTTCACTAAGGCACTATTTCCATCCCCCCAAAAGTATTTAGCAGAACTCTAGTTTCGCAGATGTTAATTGGTTTACATGTAAAGAGATTCACAGGTTGTATAAACTTGGGAAATTCTAAGTTGAGAATAAGCAGGTTTCCTTACTGCTGGACTTTTTAGGATCTTCACTATACTAATGTATATTATGACTCATAGAAAAGTGTTTTCTAGATTTGTTTAACCACAGAAATAGAGGCATGTCTTATATAATAAGGGTTCCTCAGGATACTCTTGGTAGAAATTGTTCTAAGTAGAAATAAAGGAGGAGGAGGAATCTTGGGAGAGAATTCTATTCAAGCTCAATCAAAATTAACTCCAAACAGGCACAGCAATACCCTTAGCACTTAAAAAACTGTCCTTGAAGCAGGTCCTTGGGTCCAATAATGTTCCATACTGTTGTGTTTAAGTGTCAATAGTGTTTTTGAACACAGAGGACTGAAACAATTATTTTGCAAAAGTTATGTTAAATTAATGACATTTAATTAGCCAACATCACCAAAAATTGATTCATTGAAACAGTAACTTAGAAAGGAACAACCAGAAGTTTATACTTTTTCTAACTCTTCTTGTCTTATTGACAAGTAAAAATTGTATATATTTATAGTGTACCAAGGCAAATGTTTTGATATACGTATACACTGTGAAATGATTACTATAATTCACCCTTCTTGTCTTATAAACTAAACTTGAAGTGGTTAGAAATTAAAATTTGGATTGCAAGAAATATATTAACATATTGGTGGTAGGCAGCTTCTAAGATGGTTTTCAATGTCCCTGTCCCCTTGTATTCAGGCCCTTGCATAAAACTCTCCCCTTGAGCATGGGTTCAACCTAGTGACTTTGCTCACCCCTGGTGACCAGCAACAGGGGTGGATGTTACTTCTGAGATCAGGTTACAAACAAGCCTGGCTTCTGCCTTCCTTACCCTCTCCTGCTCTCTCGCTGGCTCACTTGGATGAAGCCAGTTACCCTAGGCAGAGGAATACCTGAGGGAGGCCTCAGGCTAGCAGCCGGTGGAACTGAATCCTACCAACAACCTCAAGAGTCAGTGTGGAAAGGGGTCCTCCCCCAGTCAAGCTTTGCTATGATGGGACAGCAGCCTTGTGAGAGATCCTGAGCCCGCAGACCCAGCTAAGCCATGACCAGTTCCCAGCACAGAAGCTGTGAGATAATACACGTTTGTTGTTCTGAGCCACTAAATTGAGGGGTAATTTGTTAGGCAGCAGTGGATAACTAGCACAGTATTAAAAGAGGTATTTAGGGAGGGCGAAGGCTGTATTATCTAAATCACACCTTGCAGACAGCCAAAGGAGAGACTAAAGCATTCTAAATCTAGCTTTAGAATGGCAGCATCGAAAATACTATTTAATCGGGAAGAAACACTGAGAATTGTGAGGATGAAACCTAGGTGATAACAATCTTTGAATTTTCAGTGCCACCCCCAGAGGAGATATCAGAAATACAAGATGCACAACTTGATAATTGTATGGCCACTGCAATTCCTGAAGAAAATATTGCTATCATATGTCTCCTTGTTGTAAAGAACTAGTTTCTAATAGAGCCACCCCCTTTGGTTAAAATATTACGCTAGCTGCTGGGGAAGGATGTTATGTCTACCAAGAACACAGTAATGTGGTTTTAGAAGGCTTTTTTCCCCCATGAGGTCTGGTTTAGATTATTCCTTTGAGGTGTTCTTCTGTATGTTCTTTTATTCCTCAAATATGTACTGAATAGTACTATATGCTGGGTGCTATTTTAGGCGCTGATGATTCAACAGAGAAATCCTCACCCTCTTGAAACCCACATTCTAGTGAGGAAAGACAAACACTAAACAAAATGAATAAATGTAAAGTATATCATACAGTAATAAAAATAAAAAAATACATAGTATAGTAATTATGTATTATGGGAAAAAAAAGGAAGGGAGAGAGGGAGGCTGACTTCCAGCTTCCTTACCAGTTATCAAGGTCTGGACTATGTGTCCACCGCAGCTCTGGGCCCACCGGGATCTGACTGTTTTCCAACTCTGTCCAGCAAACACCAGAGTTTTTGCATCTTTCTCTTTCTCCTTTGCATGCTCCATACTCATTCTTGTTTTCATGGCTTTTAAAAAGGCTGATCTTCAAGGCTTTCCCATGAAGACTTCTCTGACAATTGTAGAGTCCACTGACCCTGCAGTCTTCTGGGGTTTGAGTGGACCACTCTGACCCCAAAACAAAGCAAAATACAATGTATTCATCTTTTTTCTTTCCTTAAAGTTTTCAGGTTAACAGCATATTAATTTTTACTTGTTTCATATGTGTTTGTGTTGTTGCTACTCCCTCTGCCATTAGAATTTCAGGTCTTCCAGTTTGGTTTGTTTTCGCACATGTGTGGAACTTGAGAGCAAAGTACTTGTGATGGTAGGTTCATGGGAAGAAACGTAAAAGATGGAAGATATGATGCTTATCTTTGGAGAATTTAAAATATACTTGGAGAGAGGAGATGCTCTTCCTGGGGGAGAAGACTGCAGGAAGATGGCCTATATAATCAAATACTGCTTGCTGTGGTGTAGCGAGTGGCTTTCAGATTTTTTTTTTTTGCTTGCACCACAGTAAGAAATGGACTTCATGTCATGACTAAGTATGCATGTGTGTGTGCATGTATATATGATGTGTATATGTGCATATTTGTGGGTAAGCTAAATTTCACAAAATAATGTTTCACAAAATAATACTGAATTTTTATATGCAATGCATTTTGATATTTCTATTCTGTTCTAGTTTTTAAAAAATGCTGATAGAAATTCTCTGAATTGATTTTACAACTGCCAAGAGAATATAACCAACTCACAACTCCGAAAACGTTGGTGTAGCCGAGTGGTGAGCACGTGAAGGTGTGAAGTAAAAGAGAGAGCACTGAGTGGAATGAATGCAGAGAAGTTGGTCTTGGAAGAGATTATACTTGATCTATCTCTTGAAAGGAACACCCCATGAGGATTACGGGGGTCCAGAACAGTGCTAATGCTGAGTGGGACAACAGTGTAAGCAAAGGCAGCACCGAGATCGGAGTAAGCAGCAAGTTCAGGGGTCACTGAATTCAGAGAAGAGAATTCTGATTTTTTGTAGATTATGAAAATAATGTAAAAAGCAAACTAAAGGCCTAAAAAAAGATTCTGAGGGTACATATTTGGGAAAATATTAATAATTAGGAATAATTGAATGGCAGAGCAGATCTGTGGCACTGAATAATCCACTATTGGTATTAGTATTCCATTTTTGTCAAAGTTTATTTATAATCACAATTCTCATTATTTTCAAAGTAAACCCATGGGCATAGGAGAGCCTATTTCCAGAAGAAGAAACTGGTACATAGAGATAACATACATCGTTCAAGGTATATTTACTTGAAGTGACTTTCAGAGATCAGGCTAACTCTAGCCCAAATGATTTAGTTGTCCCCCAAGAATTCAGAATACGGGCACAGATATCAGGCAAAAAGCCAAACAGGATGATAATGTTGAAACAATCACCACTTGTTTTTATCTGTCCCTGAAGATGAACTTGTCCTTTTTCTCAAGGGTGTAAATTAATTACCTTTGATGACCTTTATTTGTTGCTGTGTTTTATTTAATTGTGTATAGACCTGGGTGATGGAGTGGGTGATGAAGTTTGGAGGAAAGAAACCCTGGGTAGAGGTACGATTTTTTTTGAAGTTCATTCTGAGCACGAGTGGATCAGGGACATCACAGACAAAGAAGCCAAGTGTGGATATACAGAGTATAGTGGCTTCCTTGGATTCTTACAGCTTGTCATATTTTCCTTCTGGAAGCATCCATGGGAGGTTCTTTCTGTCACTGTTTGCCATCCTTTCTCTTTAGGTAGGTTTTCTCTCTCCCAATTCTCCTCTTCAAAAATGGTGGGAGAATAGGGAAGAGAAAAGGGTTAAAGCAGATTCCTATGATATTCCATATTATTGTACAGAAGTAGGAAATGGACTCCCTGAACCCCACCTAAATTTTGTTTTTAACATCTTGACTTTAGTACATTTTTTGTAACAATAAATCAGAACACCTGACTAAGGCTAAAAATGGATTAGCAAGGTTGAGCATGGAAGAAGTGGCCCAGCTTCTCCTTTTCATTTTGTTTCAGTTTGAATGAGAAGGGGGTGGCTTACACAATGAACAAGAACAGCAACTGGCTGTCTCTCTGCAAGCTTTGAGCCAATTATGATATTTTCGTGGGAAAGTTTCCAATTCTTAAGTCTCAGTTATGTAGAGGTGGGAGGCAGCTGGTGTGAATGTCTGTCTGCAGAGTACATGCAGAATTACTTTGATCCAATATGGCACGGCAGCAATGTGCTTATTCAAGAGGATAATTTTCTCAATTTTCTTAACCTAAGCTTCTTCATCCTCACCCCTTAAAAACACGCAGATAAAACAAAAGAGGGACAAAGGCCAAAGCCAAAGTCACCAGAAGATTTTGAGATCTCTCAGCTACCTCTAGTGAGGGATATCAGTAATGAAATTAAGCTAAGTCTGAATGGGCCCCTTTAACTCATTATCTTTGTCCACAGCTCCTACTGTCCTCCCCCGGAAGTTTGCACTTACTTAACAGTCATCATTATTTCCTCCACTTTTCAGAATTTCTTGACTTTAACTCTCTCATTTATCTCTCATATTCAAGTGGCCAGCAAATCCTGCTGCATCTACCCTTGATGCATTGTCCATTCATTCATGTGTTTGTCATGTATTTATTAAATACCTACTGTGTACCATGCACTGGACTGTGCACCAAGGATACAATGGTGACTAAGACAGATATTTTCTGCCATAACAGAGTTTATAATCTACTGGGAGCCCACACAAGAGACAAGTAAACAGGCAATTTCATTATTGTGTATGCAAACTGGTGGGGAAGGTACAGGGAGCATATGGGGACAAATCCAGCTTCGGGTTGTCAGAAGACTTTCTAGAGAATTGATGATTTTGCTGAGACTTTAAGGTTCAGACAAGTGTAGCCAGGAGAAGACTGCTTCTAGCATTCTCCATTCAACAAAATTTTATTGAACATGTACTGGGGGCCAGGCTTTACTTTAGATTCTGCAGTTAAAAACATGGACACGATCTTTTAGCTTTCCTAGGTCCCTGGTGCCAAAAAGGTTGGGGACTGTTAGCTTAGAGAGTGTTGGGTGGAGGAAAAAAAGACACAAAAATGTAGGCACAAAATAGCCAACCAGCAATCGCTCCTCAGAATCCAGCGCTCCTCCCTGCAGCTCCAGGCTGTGCTATGGACCCTGCAGTGAATGCCTCAAGTGTCCTACTAGAACCCTTGCTTAGGTGAGCACGGATACTCTTCCCTGTACTTCCCTGCTGGTCCCTGTGTGCTTTCCAACGCTGCCACAGAGCCTTTACTGAAGAACTGGGTTAATTAAAGAAGATCACCTGTAGGAGGGAAAATTGTAAACTGCCAGCTAACATAGTTCTTCCTCCACAGTTCATGGGCAAAGGTGTTAATTTGCACATTCAACAAATATATGCTAGCTATTTCCTGAGGTGCCCAAGACAGAGGGAAAAAAAAAATCACGTGGAGCTTTCATTTGAGTGAGAAGGAAATAGAAAATAATTAAACATATATATTGACAAAATAATTAGAGGTGGATGAGGGAAATAAACAAGTTGATACTTCTGATAGCTCTTCTGGGAAGGCGCCTCAGTTCTATCATCCTGCAGGAAGTGATGTGTTGGAGCTGGAACCTGGGGGGTGGGAAGGAGCTGATATGCAAAAAGGCTGAAAAAGTTGCAGAAAAGGACCTTTTGCAACTCTTCCCAGCAATCTCCTCTCATCACCTGTCATCTTCTACTCTCCCGCTGTGAACAACGTGGCCGTTGTTCTTCTGCAGGGATAGTTGGGCTTCCCCCCAGGAAGGGCCTGCTTGTAGGCCACCGGCAACATTTCCTTACATCCCTGGACGGTGGGTCTGGTTCGCCTTCACCTCTAGGCTGTGATGGCTTCCTGTGGGGATCCTGCAGTTCATTCCCATCGTCTAGGAACGCAACCCTGTTTCCGAAATTACTGAATCTCAGGCTGTTCCTGAATGGCAGTCCTTTTTAATGGATTATTAATCCGAAACTCAAAATCGTTTGTTTCCATTCCTGTTCTACTCAGCGCCTATTTTTCTGGACCACAGTGTGCTAAGCCTCAATTACACGAAGGTCAGGAAGCCACTGAATAACTTCGGATGCCATCGGATTGGCGTTCCGGGCCATTTCAGGAAGGGTGGTTCCAACACGCCCGGAGGCTCCTGAGGCTCACGGTGAGGGCTCCAGCATGACGTCAGCCGAAGGTGGCCGGCTCAGCGTGGGGCTGACGTCATGCGGGCGGGACGGTCCGCCGTGAGGTCACCTGGTGGGCGCGGCCAGGCCGAATCCCCAGTGTCGTCACGGGCGGGGGCAGGGCCAGAGCGTGTCAGCGAAGCCGAATCAAAACAAGCCGGAGACCCGCCTTTTCCCTCCAGCTCTAGAGCTTTTCGCTGCGCCCCGAGCTCGCGGCGCCCGTGCGGCTGCAGACCTCGGGTGGCCGCGCTCCGGCTCCAGGAAGCCGGGCGGGGCGCGGCAGTGGGGATGGCGCGGCGCGGGCCGCGCGGCTAGACGGGCGGCGCAGGAGCCTCTGGCCCGCGCCCTCCATTCTTTCCGCTCCGGAGCCGGCAGCGCGCGGGGTCCCGAGCGGCGGCGCCGCGGGGAGCTGCCTTCGCTGACGCCCGGCACCTGAACACTCCCGAGATGCCCAATCCCAAAAACAGTAAAGGCGGCCGCAAAAACAAGCGCGCCAACAGCAGCGGGGACGAGCAGGAAAATGGAGCCGGGGCCCTGGCAGCAGCGGGCGCGGCGGGCGCGGCGGCCGGGGGGGCCCTGGCGGCAGCGGCGGGCTGCGGAGCGGCTGCGGCGGGCGCGCCGGGCACCGGGGGCGCGGCAGGCTCCGGAGGCGCGGGGACTGGCGCAGCCAACGTCGCGGCCGCCGCGGGGGCTGCAGCCTTGGGCGACGCCAAGAACGGTAAGACGGAGCGAGTGCCAACTTCCTCCACGACGGGGACGGCGCGGTGGCGGGGCCCTGGGTGGCGCGGGCGATGCGTGGACAATGCGAGAGTCAGGAAGTGCTCACCCCGCCCCTCTGCCCCACCGCGGCTGCCCCTTCCCGGTCCCCACACCAGACGACACTATTTATCTGCGGCCCCTGCCAGGTGTCCGCGCCGCGCAGCGGTCGCGCGTCCTGGGCAGCCTGCTCCCCAGACTACCGGGGCGCTCGGGTCCCTGTCTGCGACAGTGCTACCCTCGGGCCTTGCCCGTGGTGCCCCCGCTGGTGAAGCCGAGTGTGTGTGCTGAGACTGGGGGGGGGGGGGGGGGGGGGGGGGGGGGGGGGGGGGGGGGGGAGGGAGGGAGGGAGGGAGGAAGGAAGGAAAGAAGGAAAGAAGGAAAGAAGGAAAGAAGGAAAGAAGGAAAGAAGGAAAGAAGGAAAGAGCTGCCCAAGTTGAGAAGAATGATCCGATTGAAAACTTAGGCACCAGTTCATTCTTCCCTGAGATCCCCAGTCCCACCCGCCCCCACCCGCAAGTGAAGTGCCTAAAATCCCACCAAATACGGGCTGTCTGTGTCGATTGCCATAGATGAAGAGGCCCCTGAGACATTTTTTTACTGTAGGGTATTTGTGTATATGTGTGTATGTGGGTGGGGTGGGGGTGCTCTTTAATTCTGTTGCTCGCTTGAGGAAGGAAGAGAATCTGAACTTCCGTTCTCAGCTCGGAGTTAAAAAAAAATCATCGTTTGTTTAATTCTGCTTCACCTTTTTGGAAGGAAGCCTAAATAATCTTAGGTAGTGCCTGAATGCACCTTTTGGGGAGCACTTAAAGAATAGTAAAGACGTGACAGTATTGCTGATGTCACTACAAAGTCGAGGTTTTTGTTGGAGGGTGCAGACACTTTACTTACTTGGACAGTTCCTTTGAATCCCTTTGGTCAGCCAGGTTTTCAAGAAAGGGAATATAGGTAGCTTATAATGGCAGATCTTTATTTCTGGCTTTTAACTTGCAGCTTTCAGCTTTTGAGTCCATTCCTTTCGTAGATGGTCACCTTTTTAAACAGGGCACCTGCAGTTGGAACAACTCCATGATGAAATGTTGCCTGTTAGAAACAGAACGGCAGGCCCCATTGGTTCTGTCTGCGATATGGAAATAGGAAAGATTTCCAAATTTATCGCATATGTGAATGTTTGATACTACATTTGGCCAGACTGTCTTCTCTATGTTCTTTTGTTTTCCTAGCTCTAAACTTCATTTTGGTTTTGATGTGACAGAGGGGAAGGAAGACAGACTCCTGGCTCAACCATTTAGAACTTGGTCATCTTGGAAAGGTCAGTCTTTCTGAGCCTCAGTTTCCTCGCCTGTAAACTTGGGAGGGAAAATACTGCTTATATTGCCGCTTATAGGCTTAGTGTGAGGCTCAGAGTGTCCTTTCCCTACCCAGGCTCTTATTTTTGTTGTCTTCAGGGCTTGTTACATTTTTAAGAGCTTTAGCAAAGTTCCTCAAGAAAAGTGATGGACAATGATAGCAGCCATTCATTCATTCAAAAAATATTAAGCACTTGCAGTGTCACAAGTACCATGTTAAGTACTAAAGGATACTTGGGTAATCAAGAGAGAGGGCATGTTGGTCCTCGTGGAGTCTGCAGTCCTATATTCGCAGTGGTTGTGGTGTACCCTGCTGTTTTCATCTGTGGAAGCTTCCCACTGGCTGTTTCTTCTTCTTTGTCCAAAAGAGGAGATACCACTTTAAGGTGGTGTGAGGAAATTTTTCTCTTAGGCTAGTGGTATCTCCTCATTTGTAACCTTAATCTGGTTATGATGTTCCCATTATTACTCTCCTCAGGTATATTTAGCGGTTCTGTATCTGTGTGAAATTATTTTTGATTTGGAGCTTGTTTTATTAATTGAGTAGGAGAAAAAGGGAAGAAATAGGCCTAACTGAAATGGGCATAATCAGCATTAGGGAAGCAACAAACTTAACTTATATTGGAGTTGTGAGCTGAAGTTTGAGATGCTAAATTCTTGGTGCTGACATGGTGTGAAGTCTCAGTGAATGATCCACCTTAATTTGAGGAAATCTTACTGCAGTTGATGATAACTGAACTTAGATGCTGAGGCCTCCTGTGCAAAAATTGGTAAATAAGGAAATTGCAAACTCTTTTTGTTTTACCATTTAAAGCTGTCCATTATAATGTAGAGATGGGAGAAATGGCATTGGTGAATCTTTAAAGGAAGGGACAACAGATATTACCAACTCTCAAAAGCAACAGATAAGGTCTAATTATATTGAACTTTAAAATGACATTAATTGGACTGTGACAGAATTTCTAAGTATATTTCAACTTTTTACTTGACTGTGATGTTAGATTTTGTGATTATGAATATTACAAATCAAACAGTTCCTTCAAGGATGTAGTAAAACTACATTCTATTAAACTTTACAAGGTTTGTTCTCACTGTTCAAGTCATATGTGATCTGTGCCACAAGTGTACAAACTTAATGACTTTGCTTAAAGTTAACAGTACTTATTTGTATGAGTAGTTATTTGGAGTTTATAGAATGGTTTTATGTCTTGTAAGTTCTTGGGCAGTGTGGCCACCAGCATGGGGTAATATTAGTTCTTAGTTGTTCACTGTTTGTCAGTAGGTATAAAAAACTACTTATTCTATAAAAGCAGATTACTAGCTAGGGGAAGCTTGGGGAAGCTTGGCCTGGTTGTAGTCGAAGAAGTTGAACCGGTTGCTGTTGTGCATCTTGGGTAAGTTGAATATTAATGGTAGAGACTTTGTACCCCAATAAGACATTTATTAGTACATTTTCAGATACTGTTTATATAGGTTTATGAAGTTTTTTTCAGGGATTGGAGTAAAAGATGTATAAGCACTATCCTTCTTTTCCATAGTAAACATCTGTCTGCACATATTGTAGCATTTTGGTTGTAGGTGGACAAGATTTGCCAGTCATTATTTTTAGGATCCAGTAATCATGCAGTTGACTATAAATATGTAGTTTTATTCTGGAATTATGGTTCCATTAGATCTCTCTCTCTAGATATGTGTGTGTGTGTATATTTTTTTCTTTTCTTTTCTTTTCTTTTTGTTTTTGTTTTTGTTTTGCTCCAGGCCTAAAAATATATGAACCCTTGATCATAGTATCCAGTTTTCTCTGGGCCTGGACCCAAGTCCTTCTATAAGTTTCTGTTCCTTGGATGACCATGGTTCACCACTCCACTCATTCCTGACTGCCACCATAACTCCTGGGCTGTTGCGTCCGCCTTAACTCACTCAGTAGCTCTTTCTAGGAGGTAGAGTGGGTTTACATAGAGATTCACATCCTGGCTCTTCAAATTACTTAGCATATGATCTAGGGTAAGTCATTTGACTTATCTGAGCCTCAGTTTCTGTATATTTAAACTGAGTTTACAGTACTTACCCATACATATGTAGTGAGATAGCTATCTCTATTTGCTTATGATGTATATAATATATATGTGGATATTATATACATATTATATGTGTGTATAAGTGTGTGTGTGTGTGTGCGTGTGTATGAACAGTGCCTGAGTTATAAAATGAGCTTACTATGTTCACTGTTTGTCTTAGATCCTGGAAATAGTCTCTGAGATGGAGATGTACATGCAGGAGGTTTACTGGGGCTGCTCCTGGCCTCATCACTAGTGGCAGAGGAGGGAAGCAGGCTCCCTCAGGGGAAGGGGTTGAACAGTGATGCAGTTGTCAGGGAGCTCTGGAGCTGGGATGGCCTTGCAGGTATTTAACCTGGAGGTATGGGGGCAGCGCCTGTAAACCTTCCCTCCACTCCTGACTGGGTATTTGGACATCTGGGCTGCCCCTGGGAAGAGGGTATGACCTGGAGAGGTCTTTTGGCTGGAGAGCCTGTATGGAGAGGGACTCAGCTGAGAACCTTTGGTTCTGAGCGAAGGAGAGCCCCTCTTCCTCCCCTAGCATTATGGGTTTCTTCACTTAGACCACTAGTGCCATTCACCTAAAACACAAGTGTCGGGTAGTTCTCCCTAACGACTAAATAGGCTTCGTGGACCAGGCTGGGAGACAACCACCCTCATAACACTGTTTTGATGGAGGTATGTGTTCTGAATCCATCCATCTGTTTACAAATAGATTTTTGGAGCAACTATAAGCAAGATTTGTGTTTGGTATACTTAGGCTACCAAACACTTTTTATAACCCCAGGTTTATAGTATCTTTTAAATCGTTTCTCCTTTCAGGGTTTACTTGAATTCTTACTACATTTAAATTACCTTTATCAATTGGAAGGAAAAGGAAGAGTGTTTTCCTGCTGTTTATTTTGAAGCAAGTAATATTTATTGAGGGTCTGAGTGTGTAGAGCACCACTGTGGTCTTGGAAGCCATTTTTTTGCCTTATCTAGAAATTACTTTTGTCAGGTCTTTAAAACTATTTGCTACTTTTGGCTCTTGGCTCTTGAAATCCACCTCCGTAAGAGGCACTGGTAGAAGATGTTGCCTCATCCGTCGAAAACTCATCTCTTACACTGTGTGTGTCTAGTGAGGTCCATTCTATGCTCTGCTGATGGTGTTGTACGCACGGCCCGCCCTTCTTCTCTCTTGACTTGTTGCAGGACCTGAGCTTAAATTCTAGAAACGAAACCTTCGATGTTAGCTTTCTTTCAAGTCCAGGAATATATATTTTCTATAAAAATTGAAAACAGGAGATAAAACTGGGAACTCTCTGTAGCTTAATCCTCCTATGAACAATTTAAAGATCTTGAAGGTTATCCAAAGGGAAACATTGGAGGGAAAAAACTCTCCTGATTGATTTTGATCGCCAGCTCTTTGGTATTTTTAGGGGTTTGATTTAATAAAAAATATTTGTCATTTCATTTTTTTGCCAGTCATGGGCACTATGGAAGAAAATTACAATAAAAGAAGATTGGCAAAGTTCTTTTTGACTTTCTAGTCAAACAAAATCCCATCAGTTAGATCACCATTGTTAATATTTTAATATATATTCTTAGAGCCTTTAAATGTTTTTCTTACAGTTTTTGAAAAAAGAGGGTCATATATTTTATAATATGCTTTCTACATGTAAACTATTTTATGGGTATTTTTGCAAAGCAGTAAATTTATAGGTATATCACCACTTTTAATGAGTGCATAATATGCCATCGTAGGTCTGCATCTTGGGTAATTTGATCCTTCTGTTGTTTGAGCTTTAGGTTCTTAGTCATACATCCCAGGGCACTATCCAGTTACTTCCTTAGGATAAATCCTCACCTGTGGACTTGCTGTGTCCAAGGATATGCATGTTGTTGTGATTTTTAATACATGCTGACAGATTGCCCTATAGAAGGGTTGTACCAGCTTGACCCTGCTGTGGCCAGAGTGCCCTTTCCTCATGGCCTCTCTCGTCCCAGGTTTTTATTGTTTTAAAGGCCTGCTGGAGAACTGCTAGTGCCCCCGAACATCTCAGCAGTAGGGCCTCATTTGGGCCGACAGCCGGGAGCAGATGCTGCCACTCTTAGGGGGATTTTCCAAGGCTGCATTTATTTCTGCCAGGGACTGCTGTGTTCTTTGGTGATTTGGTGGCTAACAAGGATCCAACAAAATATCTGATAATGGTGAACGATATTTTAGCAACTGATAATAGTGAAGATAAAAGCATTGGCTTTTTTGAAATCCTGTTTGTACCATTATTCTAATCTTCAGAAGTAAGGCCTAGTAGTTTTAAAGTTTTAGTCAAAAAGCAGGTGGCTTGGACAGAGCTGGTTGTAAACCTTTGTGCCACAATTTACTAGCAAAGCAACTTTGGGGCAAGTTATTTAACCTTTCTTGGCCTCCGTTTTCTAAATGCAGCTCTTTGGAGTGTTTTTGAAGATAAGAAAAATACATGTGAAAGGTCTTGGCAGATATGGGCACTATCAACAAGAGCTTTATAAGTTTTGTGATTTTTCAATGTTATTCAATAACAAAATTGTTAAACTGTTATACTGTTGAGAACAGACACTGAGAGACAGTAGGGGGGTGGTGAAGGGTCTGTGAATATTATTACAGAAACAGACTGGTGTATACCGGTTTTTTATTCAAGCACTGATTTAAGTATAAATGACCTTCTGTTCTTTCCTCATTATCTCTCGCTGATGGTAGTTGCCTGAAAAAAAAAATCAGATGATTTAGTTTAAAGAGAAAAGAAAAAGTAAAAAGCAAAGTGTGAAAACTGTTGCGGCTTCATCACTTACCCATCTCGTATGTATTGAGTATCTGCTCCTTGCCAGGCACTATGTTAGGCTCTGGAATTACAAGGAAAAAAGAATTGGGCCCAAGGGTTTTTGGTTTACTTGGGAGACTTTGCAGAAACAAATGGAAGTAGATAATTACACGAACTACACAAGGGCAGCTATGAAATAAAGTGCAGGACCTTCTGAGGTGGTAAAATACTGGCTTAAGCATGAGGATTGGATTTGAAGATCAGGAGACGTGAAATGAGCATGTGGAGTTGAAAGTAGCTGAAAGGGGTTAAGGAGCCCAGTGAGTTCTTTAGGGATCAGCCAGGGCTTAATATTGCTGAGAATTAAACAAATACCCTCCCCTCTCCAGGCAACAATTAGAAAATTCATTCATTAGTTGACTTGCTCATTTGTTTGCTTATTCATTGCTTTGTCCATCTATGCACTCATCCATTTACTCAACATTTATTATGTGTTTACTGTCTTCTATGATTGGAAGTATAATGTTGAATTATGCTTGTTGGTATCAGAATCTACACCCCCACGGGCTCATGGTGAAGCTGGGGTAGAGACATGTCTTCAAACACCAGCAGTTGTGATAATGCCCTAGGGGTGCCCAGTGGAAAAAAATAAGTTGTTTCCTGGAGGAGGGACAGTTGAGATGAGTCTTGTAGGAAGGGAAGCAGTTAGCCCTGAAAACAGAGGGAGGATGTTTCAGGCCGAGGAAGGTGGGAAAGAGGCTTGAGTTCAGGTTGCTGCCAGGAGTTTGTGGCTGATTTGAAGTGCAGCGGTAGGGCATGAGGCTGCAAAGGGACCGGGCCAGGCAGGCAGTCAGTCACATCTCAGTGTTTTGTAGCTGGTGCAGAACTATCCCTGAGGTTTGTCAGCAGGGACAAAGTCAGCTGAGCCTGTAGAAGGGAGTAAACATAGGTTGTTGACAAGCTTGTAAAGTTACTGTGCATTTGAACAGAATGGGTATCTTGGCAGTTTTTCCTTTGATACAGCTAGTCAGGGATGGGCAGTCCAGCCTGCCATGGACCCTGATTGTGAGTTTTCAGTAAAGCAGCAGGCAGGCTGCACACACCGCTGTTTCTGCACAGCAGGGTGATGGTGTCGCAGCTCCCAAGGCTGCTGTGTGGAAAGTGTCTGAATTGTGGGCACCGGCATCCCTGTGCTTCTGAGCCATAGGAGGTTAGCTAATTGGGATCAACTTCAGAGAACCAAACGCCAAGGGAGGGGTTGGGGCCATCTGAGCAGAAAGGCCAGGCTTTTCTGAGGAGGGGTTGGGGGGCTCTCCCTATGGTTTATTTTTCATACTTTTGCACAAAGTATATTTCTGAGCCAGGTTGGACTAATTATCATGGTTTGCCATTTTATTTTATCATCATCAAATCAGTTTTAAAGCAGCAAGCCCTGGCAAGGGGGTATCACTGTTTTGTACAAAGGGACTGTGTGTGTGCTTTAATTCTGTATGGTTCAGAAAAAGCTTCCGGTTTTCAGTGGTTAGTGAAATAGCAACTTGCTTTGTTTAATCAATATAATGTTTTAGCTTGATTGTACTTAAGAGGTTTTTATAAACTGGCAAAAAGTGAGTAGCGTTTCTAATAATAATTATGTGTTCTGATTTATCAGAAGTAGAAAGGGAAACATTATTTCAGCTCAATTATACTTGTGAGGATAATATTTGAAAACAATGACAGAAATTAAAGTTAGCAACAAGAAAAAAATGAGGAAGTTTAAAGAAAAGTGAGGAAAGAGGAAGACTTAAAGAGGAAGTGTTAAATGTTAATCGTAATTGTTTAGACTGCAATCAAGAAAGTTATTATGGTTCTTATATACACTGACAATGCAGTGTATTTCTTAGATTTAAATGGTCAGAGAAGAGAACCTTTTCCTCTACTCTCTTACTTGGGGGCCTGCAAATTAAACTGACAAAAGAAGACAATGAGAGAAAAAGTCAGATTTAATCACACACACAAAAATGTGACTCAAAGGGGCTAGGAGTTAGAATTTGTGGCTTTTATATCCTGTCTCACTAGGCGAATGGGAGGGGAGAACGGGCACCTATAGGAAGACAAATGGCTTTTGGGAAGAGGCATGAGTCCCCTTAGGGAAGAGATGGGAGGTACGATGGTTTTGTGGTGATGTGTGTTTCAGTGGGCTGTGGAGGCTTCTCTCTGGTCATGAGCGTCAGACTTCCCTGGGGGCTCCTGGGAGGGGGGTTTTGACAGTTGAGTTCTTTTAAGAGGCTCTGCTTTTAGGCAGATGGGAGATTTTTGGGAACTCAAATACCTTCAGGTCAAAATAATTTTTAGGCCATAGTGGCATATTCTGGACCTCTTCACAATACATTGGAGCTCAAATCATGTTACCCTCATTATAGCAATTATAGAGAGTCAGGTAGCAAAAGACAGTATCATAGCTCAGGATTTTTATTTTTCACTTTATTGGAAATGTATTAGAATACACAGCCTTAAGGCATATGACTTTATAAAGCTTATAAAGAGGATGAATTTAGATGAAAGTTAGCAGGATATCAAATTGCTCCTATAAGGGAGATATTTGCTGAATTTAGAAATGTATATTTTCCCCTAAGGGTAATCCTAAGTTTGTTGATGCCTTAGATCACTTCTCTTCCAGTTAAAGCACTCAGGAGAATCTTTTGACATTAATGTGGAAACCGAATCACAAACTATTTTAGGTCTAAATCAGCACTCCTGAATGTGATGATTATTTCAGTATAAGATTTAGTAGAACTCTGTTATAACACCATTTCTTACTAAAAGTGACACATTCTTTGATACGCCTTACAAAACTCAGCGTCTGGGCAGAAATGGAAACGGGGGAATGTACAGAAGCAAGTTCTGGCTACTTTTGATTGACAGCAGGTGCAGTCTGTAATCTGAGAGACTGAGCCTGGGGTGGTTGGGCTGTTAATGAGCAGACACAGTGTTGCCAGAAGCCATGGAGAGAGTCTGGCATTGAGTATGGGAAGTGTCCTCCAGCGGTAGAGGCAGAAAGTGCACATCCAGCATGGGCCGCTCTGAGAATTCTTCCAAGTGGTTTCTGCCTCCTCAGATCTCTTCTTATTGGGCGGTACCCAACACATTGCAGGAACGTTAGCCTTGTAGTGCTATGGTCCGACTCTATTGGGCCGTCAGTTTTAGAGGTTGCAGACGGAAGTTTTGCAGCACAGAAACAAAAGAGGTTAGATTTCTGGGTGGCAGGTGTGTTTGTGCTACAAAACCCAGAGAATCAAAAGAAAGAAGCGGCTGTTCCCAGTGACAGGAACAATGATGATAATACCACCGCCCTCTATGGAGACTTACTAAGGCCAAGTGTGACACCCAGCATTCCACAGTCTACCTTTAAGGACAAGGACACTATGCTCCTGAGATGGCCTCCTGTTCTGCACACTTGGATCAGAGAGATGGGCCCAGCCCGACACCACAGTTGGATCCTGTTGGATGTTGGGTTCATCTTAACTGCCGCACACATGCATGAAGTATGAACACGTTTTTAAGTAGAGGACTTAAATTCAGTATAAAAACATCAAGGAAGCAATAGAGCTGTTTAAATTACTTGTAAAATGCCTCCTGCTTATCATTTTGGCACTTGAACTGAAATTAAATTTGTAAAACAAGAAAACACTTGAGTAAGGAAGCACTTTGCCCACACCTGCACACTCACGTTGATCTGATCCCTTCTCACGATAGGACTTCCTGCTTTTGTAATTGTGGAGCCTGCGAACACTGGGACTGACACTCTCTCTTCTGAGTGGGTCACAGTTCATAACCAAGAACCGATTATCTTCATTAGGCTAAAGTCCTGAAAGAAGGCTCACTGGTTGCAAGGCCATCGGTCTTTCTGGCTTTGATGCGTGTTGCCAAACCAGTCTCGAGAAAGGGTTTAACCTCTTTATGCTAACGCTGGTCCTGCGTGGAGCGCTCCTGCCTCTTCACACTCCTCAGCGTGGATTTTGATAACCATTTTTAGACAGATGAAAAAATCCATACTCCATTTTTATTTGTATTTGCTTTTGTTGGACTATATGTATACTGCTCATTTGCCTTTCTTCCTGTTTGTGCTTTTTGTCCATTTTACTAATGGGATATTTGGGTTCTTACTGATTTGCACAGTCATTGTGTATTCAGGATACTTTTTGATGTACATTTTCCCCTGGTTTATGGTTTGTCTTTTTGCCATTGGAGATGTTTTTGTTGGTTAGAAATGTTGCAGTTTTGTGTGATCATAGAACATCCACGTGGAGACAGAACCTCAAGAGGAAGATAGCAGAGGGTGAGGGAAGCTGTCTGTGAAATTGCTTATAGGAACAGTTGTGGGGTGTGGGTGGCATCAGGTAAGTGACTGCGTTTGTTGGGGTATCAGTGCACAGCAATGCTGTTACACTTGTGAGGTCCTGGTTCCTTTTTGTATTTAATATTAGAGCCTCTTTCACAGAGTTGGCTGCAATTCCTGCCACCCTGCCTGACCTCCTCCCCAACCCTTGCCTTCCCTGACCGCTACTGTCCAGTTGGCAGCTGAGCTTTGGGGCTTGACACCTATCACTTTTTGTAAATTTCTAAAATCCCTTGCAGTTTTTGCTCCAGCCAGTTCCAGGGACCCTGAAACTTGCAGAAAAAAGCCCATTCTTTCCTTATTGCTTTTTCTCAGGAACCAAGCTGCAAGCTGAGGCCTCTTATAGGTTAAGTTGCTCATAACCTCCTTGTGATAGCAAACTTAAATGCTGACTCATAAGAAAGTTCTCATTTTTCACATTCTGGCACTTGGATTGAAATTGCATTTGTATGTTAATAAAATGAGAACGTAGCACTCAATTGAAACAAGAGTTTATTCACACTCCATACATCATGCTGATTCAGTCAGCCCTTGTGTCTTCTCAAATGTCTGAGATTTGGAAAAGGTTCCCAGACTGATTGCTTGTTCCCGGGAGTGAGATTTGAGATTTGCTTATAGCTTGAGATCTCCTATTTTACAAGGCCAATGAACTTTTCGAGATTAAATTTTTTTGCGGGGGTAGGGGGAGGTTCTTGTTTCTTTTTATTTAAGAATAAGCAAGTTTATTTGTAGAGTTGTGAGTAAATCAGTAAGACTAAGAAAAAATATTATATATCTATATAACAGGGATGCTAAAGAGCATACAAAAGGAGCTGACATTTTGTTCCCTAGTTGGTAAAGAATAAAAAAGTCAACAGTTGTGAGTAAGCATATTGGGAGTAGAGCACCCTCAAATTTATAGTTTCTTAAAAATTTAACATTGGTTCACAAAACCATTCAGGTGTCAAGTGTACAACTCAACAAAACATCATCTGAACACTGCATGGCGCCCACCACCCAAAGCAAAGTCTCTTTCCATTCACATTTTTCCTTTCCGTCCACCACTCCCCACCCCACCCTGCCTCTGGCTGGCACCACACTGTTGTCTGTGTCTGTGTGTTGTGTATATGTCTTATCTTTAGAAAGTGAGGATGGCATGATTTTTTTTGTGTGTAACTAAATCTTTGCAGACGAGCTGTAAAGCTGTTTGAAAATGCGAATAGTTGTGTCAACATTTGGGGTTTTTAGTGTTTTCTGGTTGGGTTTGTGGTTTATAGTGTGTCATGTGGTCATGTGGCTGCTTCCCAACTAGTGATGGAATGCACACTCCGATGAGCTGGGAGAGCCCAGGCGGACCTTTGCTTTCCCCAGTGGAGTTTGCGGTGAATGCTCTCCTGAAATCCTTGTTCTGTCTCCTTGGGGGAGTCTTGAGTTTCTCTTTAAGTTCCAATCTGGGAACGCTTGCTGTGTGGATTTTCCCAAAGACTCTGCAGTGCTTGGCAGCTGGTCCCAGGGCAAACCCAGCTCCTTGAGTGAGTTGAGCTCTTCTGGAGTTTCTGCAGAAGACCTTTCTGACCCCAGAGTAGGGAAGGGCTGGTAGCTGAAGCCTTTGGGAAGGTTCTCTTACCAGCGTAAGTAGAGCTGACTTGGGGATTGTTTTGTTGTGATCTGTGAATCATCCTGTCCCCAGGTTTCATTATAACAGCAGATTCTAGTGTGATTTTAACCATTTGACTAACGGAACGCTGCTTTTGGCCTGTTATACTGCATGATTTACGAGTAAGTGCCTGTATTTGTAATTATGCCTCACATAGTTTGTATCTTCTTTCATTTCAGGCCTTTCTGCCTTCTGCTCTTTACCTGCCTCTAGGGTCCTGTGGAGTGGGAGTTTAAGTGTTGTTGTAAAAGCATTGAAATGCTTACATATGACTTTAATTTGTTTCCTGACCTCCCTTTTAGAGTTTGCATTGTACATCAGGTTAAAGAAAAATAAAAACAAAAGAAAGAAGAAAACACAAAACAAAAACTAACTTACAGAGCATACAGCAGATTGGTGGTTACCAGAGGAGAAGGAGGGTGGCTGGAGGGAGGGTGAAATGAGTAAGAGGGGTCAGCTGTGTGGTGATGGATGGAAACTAGACTTGGTCGTGGGCGTGGCTTAGTGCATGCACGTGGAGGTTTATAATGTCGAACACCTGAAATTATATAATGTTATGAACCAGTGGTTACCTCAAAAAATAAATTAAAAGAATTTTGAATATATCAAACTATATTGTGGGATTTTTCAAAGTAATTTCTATAGTTATGTGATACTTGACTATGTGTGTATGTGTATGTGTATCAGTATATGTATGTAAATGTGTCAATATGTTTATATTGAATCAGTTTTTCGTGGGATGTAGTTGATGAAAAATAATTTGTAAGCTTTGTCTTTGAGATACAGAGATTTGCAAATTTTGGCTTTAAAATAACTTATTTTTTAACATTCTATGCGATATGTAATATAAGGATTACTTGGAAGAATTTTTAAGGAATTGACTGGAAATGTTTTTCTCTAGACAGATTTGGAAATACTTTAGAATTCATTTGAAATATAACCATATGTATATTTGTGTATATTTACATATTTAATAGAATTATATGACAAATTCTCTTATGGCAAAATGTCTAGATATTTTGGTAACTTTTTAAAATGATATATTGTTCATTCCCTCTAGTTTAGAAGTGAAGAATTTTGTCTTTAGGGATGGTTGCACTGTAAAATTATGTCTGTGTTCCACGAGAGTTAGTAATTGGGATACTAACTAGTTAAAATGACATCACTGGCTTAACAGTATATCAGTGGGGTCTAAACTTTGAGGTTACTCTGCAGTGGGGAATATTATGAGACACTCCCTTGAAAACAAGTCCTCCTGTTGTGGGCTGTGGTGTTTGGACTTCGGTAGTGCACTGCTGGGCCAGGGCACAGACACACTTATTCTTGAGTCTAGCTTTCGGTTTTAGGGAGGTATGTGGAGACTTAGACACGCCTTCTCCTGGGACAAGCCTTTCCTTGTTGCAACAGATTCTGTAACTAATGTGCCTGTTGGTGCACGGGCCAGTGGTATGGCCTCCAGGCAGAAGCTTTGTCTTTTCTGCTTAGATCCCAGCAGAATTGCTGTAAGGAATTTTCCCAGGTTTATTTTGAAGGGAAGGCAAGGGAACAGGAAGAATGTACTTTCCAGGGCGTTCAGCAGGGGAGAAAAGGTACACGGAAAACAAAGATAGGGAAATGAATTTAGCCACTTTGTGCTGGGGTTTTATTGATTTAAATACGGTAATCTTAAAATCATCCTGGAAGTTGGTAAGGTGACCCAGTCTGTTGACCAAAACAGGGTCCAGGAAAAATAGGCTGAGGTTCTGTTTCTCAGGGTTAGCTGCCCAATTTAATAGTCTCTATACTGATAGAATGTTCTTCTTTACGTCCTTTCCAAGGAAAATTGCTTTTTCCTCATTGATTGACAAGTAGACCCTTTGCTCACCTTCCTTTCTCCTTCCTTCCTTCCTTCCTTCCTTCCTTCCTTCCTTCCTTCCTTCCTTCCTTCCTTCCTTCTCTTACTAGCTTTGAAATTCTGTTGGGTAGAGTACATTTACCTTATTGTCTATCTTTCTTTGTTTTTAAGGAGTGCAAAGATTGGGCTCAGGAAACCTTTGTATTGTAGTTGGGTTTAAGTACTTGCTTCTTTAACTTGGTTTTCCTCATACCTAGATTTCACATGATTCTGAGGATTCATGTGGGTATTGAACATTTTGAACAAACTTGTATAACCAGATCATAGTAAGTAGTTCCATAATTGTGAATAAAGCACTATTACAGATTATAGAACTACTTAAGATCTGGGTACACAAAGCTATTGGTCATTGCCTGTCCTTACAAACTGTCTCTATGTTGTTGGTCTGTGTGTGGTTAGAATGGAAAAGGGAGGCCACTTCCTAGCGGAATGACCCTGGGCAGGATGCTGGGGGACCATCTGCAAGTGGGCTCAGGAAGTATTTGTAGAAGCTGAGCCAAGGGATTGCTTATTTCTGTTTGCGGAGCTTTGCTATCTTTAAGAAATATTCAGGAAAAACTATGAAATCGTTATCTTCATCCTGATATTCAGCCTGTATCAGGCTTATTTTGGGTCTATGTCACTTTGGGCCCTGACATGGCCTCTGTCAGACAAGGAAAATATGAGTTTCTACTTTATAATCAATGTTGATATATTGATATACCATTATCAGGGTGTTGAGTCCAGAAAGGGAATAAAAAAGAGGCAAAATAGAAAGAAGCTTATAGCTTCCTGTTTAGTTTGAATTTGAGACTGAGTAAGCTTATGGGTTTTAATTGAAAGTAAGGAAAGAGTAGATGTAGGAGAATAAATTGAATATATTGAGGCAATGTTAAAAACCCGAGTAGTTAAATACAGTTGAAAGGCTCACTTTTTTTTTTTAATGTGAAGCTTCCATGTTTATTTGGATAGAGTGGTTTGTCTGAGTAAAAGCCTTGTGTTTAAACCCTACTCTAAGCATACAAAAACATGTTTAACCAAATATAATCGCCATGTACCCTACTTGCTACCCATTTTGGAACAGTCTTTTACACTTAAAACAACATAAGGGAGGATAAACTAAACCAGAGGTTAAGATAGTCATGCTTAAGTGAGCTTACTATAGTTCTTACGGTAATTGAAACAAGTTGACAAAATATTTTTGTTTTAACTTTCCTTTATATATCAGACTTAGTGTCTTTTTAGAATTTCAGTGAGAAAAAAGGTCTCAAAATATTTGAAAAAAATTTATTTAAGAACTTCTTTAGTTTTCAGTTAAAAAATATTCATTAGTTAATCAAGAAATGATTTTTTGAAACACCCAGTGAATTTGAGGTGTGGGACACCAGTGGGCTGCAGTTAGTCTTCTAACCAGTCTGAGTCCACTCCTTCCCCTTCTAATCCGCTTTCTGTGCTGCAGCCACAGGCTCCGCTGAAGCACAGGTTTTGCTTCTGGGTCTGGGGGGCGATCAGGTGGAAAGGGAGAAGGTGGCCTAAATGGGAGTTCCTTGAACATATCCAAAGGACTTGGGACCTCATCCTGGGGGTTTCTTAGGTCCCTGATGTGTGCATGACATAATCGTAGTATAATTTCAGAAGGCTGATATGAAGGTGATGATCAGACTTTTTTTGTTTGTGTTTCCCCTAAAAGAATTTGAAAAAACAGAGTCTCTCTTGCTTACTTAACATTGCCACATCAGTTTTTTTAAAGGTTTACAAAAATGCCAAGGATATAGTTTGCAGTTTATTGCAAACATTGTCATTTAAATGTATTTAAACAGAATATAATTATCATTAACTTGACTATTATCAGCCATATAAAAATAATAGTGAGAAATTTTACATTTTTTCTTTATTTCTATTTATTTCTTACCTAGAAATTGATCCTAAGATGGAGTATTGTTCACTTCAAAGTCTTTTATTCATTATCCTGTCCTATTTTTATGTAAAAATATGTACAAACTTAAATTTGTATTGAGAAGCACTTCGGGAATGGCAGAATAAGGACCTCTAGAAGTCTGTTTCTCCATAGAGACAATGAGAACACTGGCAGAAATGATCAAAATCAGATTTTACAGAACTTTAGAAAATAACGAAATGCTTGCAGTAATCCTAGGAGTGTTCATTCAAGGGAAATGACTGAATCGTAAAGGATGGTGGATTTTCTTGTATTTTCTCTCGCTTGTTCCCACCCCTCTCCTTAGGTTTTGTTAGTTTTAGAACAACAGCCTCGTGGTTGTTGGAGGGGGAAGGACAGGCTTGGAACTTCCCCAGGGCCCTGCACTGGGAGAACAGTCACTGACCCGTCTGGAAGCTCCCTACTGAAGCCTCCTTCAGAGGGCTTGCTTCATTTGACCTGACTCAGATCGCCCGGGGGGTGAAAGCCCTGGTCTTGGGTGCCTGTTGAAAACAACGAGCAGTGATTGTTTAACATGGCAGCCGTCTGCAGCAGCAATACCAGTGGGGCAAACAAGAAGTGGGCCAAAAACTTAAAAAGATTATCTTGGGAATGAGATATCCATAGGGGGCTTTGAAAAGCTCTGATAGCATGGAAAACAGTATGGAATTTTCTCAGGAAACTAAAAATGGATCTGCCTTTTGATCCAGCAATTCCACTGCTAGGATTATATCCTAAGAACCCTGAAACACCAGTCCAAAAGAACCTGTGCACCCCAATGTTCATAGCAGCACAATTTACAATAGCGAGGTGCTGGAAGCAACCTAGGTACTCATCAGTAAATGAATGGATCAAAAAACTATGGTAAATTTTACACAATGGAATTCTATGCAGCAGAGAGAAAGAAGGAGCTCTTACCCTTTGCAACAGCATGGATGGAACTGGAGAGCATTATGCTAAGTGAAATAAGCCAGGCAGTGAGAGACAAATACCATATGATCTCACCTTTAACAGGAACCTAAACAACAAAAGAAACAAATAAGCAAAATATAACCAAAGACACGGAAATTGAGAACAGGCTGACAGTGACCAGAGGAGAGAGGGGAGGGAATTTCAGGGGAAAAGGGGAAGGGTTTGCAGGAACAAGTATAAAGAATGCATGCACAAAAACAAGGGAAGGGGGTGGGAACAGGAAGGAGGTGGGGAGGGCTGGGGGTTGGGCTGGGATGGGGGTAAAAGGCAGAAAACTGTACTTGAACAACAATTAAAATAAAATTAAAAATTTTTAAAAAAGAAAAGCTCTGCTATATTCCTGGTACTTTGGAGGACCAGTGCGCAAGCCCAGGCAAGACCTGAGGAGGCCATCATTCTCTCCTCTGACTGACCTTGAGGCTCTGCAGAAGCACGAAAGTAGTGGCTGAAAACAGCCTTGTAGGCTGTTGACACACTAAAGGTGTGCCCCAGCACGCACACACAGAGCCTGTTGGTGAATTCAGGGTGGGAGACTTACTGGGGTGGAGGCCCGGGGAGTACACGATAAACCAAAAAGGCACTTGGGTTTACATTTCGTAACAGAAAACCTTCAACTGGTGCGATAAGACACACTGCAGACACCCCACTGGAACTCTGATCTAGGGGAGTGTGTGGACATCTTCTGTGAAATCTTCCTTAAAAACTGTTTCTCTCCGTTGAGCTTTTGGGAGGTATTGAACATCGGTGAGGTAAGGGATGCATTCTCTGACAGGTACCTGGTCTGCAGGTGACCCATGTTGCCAGTTAGTCATGCAGCCATATGTCTTACCTGTTGGACATTGTAGGGACGAGGTAAAGTCATTCGTCTTTTTAGCTGAGGCCAGTGGGAAGCAGAGGTAAGGGGAGGCGTCCAACTCCACTGTGGCCTTTGGTGTCCAGGCACCCTTGTGGGCTGGCCAAGGGAGAAGAAGCAGGCCACCGTTTTGGGGATACCGTGCTGTGACTTCAGTGATAAATGGGGATCACATGTAAAAATGCGATTTAGGAGTTTTGATTATGGCCACAGTGTGAATATTTGTGCTGGCAGAGGGGAGGATGTTGACAAGGGCAATAAATCAAATTCTGTAGTGTTTCAGAAGAGGAAAGGCAAATGCTTTAAAATTGGAACATAGTGCTGAAAGATGACAGGGGTCTTTTCCGGAATCTTTAAAAATGGGACATCCCTGGAGTTCTCCCATCTGAAGAGACTGTGATTTGGTTTTGAGAGCTCCTGGACCTACCTCTGCTCCAGGGTGACTGAACGCCGTGCGTGTGGTGCTGGGGTGTGGTGCTGGGGTGTGGTGCAGTCCTCCAGGACCCAGCAGGCTCCAGGTCCTGCTTGGGCAAGAGAAAGTGCAGCCTGCTAATTTATTTCCTAGTGCAGCGTGAGCCCATTACATGCGAATTGAATTATGCAAATTTCAAGTAATGACATAAATAATATTAATAGAAGCTTCACGTGTGCAAAGTTTCAACAAACACATTCCCCCAAACTATGCATTAGGCCATCTCATATTTTCAAAGCTAGCAGGTCAACCAAATGATAAAAATACTTCGTTGCCCAGTGGTGTCACCTTTTCTTATTAAGAAAAACCTGCTACCCCTTGGCAATATTATGTGAATTCTTGTTTTTTTTTTAAGAACTTCCAGGATTTTTGTGAAATTTGTGGTGTTATTTTAAAAATAACTGTTACAATTTAGATTGTTATTATAGCTTTCAAAATTTCCAGGCGTGTCAATACTGGTACTGAAAAATGTCCTGAGGATCAGTAGTGTTGGAACAGAAGTGTGACCAAACAGTACCATGTGCCATGCTGCCAGTCTATGAGGTGCAGCTGAGAAATACTGGAGATGATGCTGATAATGTCCGCATCGGTAAAGCAGCAACACAGCATGGACTGCGGGTGTATGTGTTCTGAGGCTGCCTTCCCTACACTCTACCCGGGGCTGTGGGGCAGTCAGTCTGAATTATGTGAGTTCCTCAGGAACACGTCCCATGAACGGGATGCGGCCATGCTTAATGAATTCCTGCTACCTAGGCTTAGGAAAGATCGTTTAGGTTGAAAACTACATGTGGCAGTATACTTATTTGTCTGACATTGAGTTTAGAACATCTTTAAAGGGTTAGAAGAAGAGTTTTGCTTCTGTTTCTTTAAAACTTGTCAGTAAATACTTAGCAAATTACTTTGTGTGTGCTTGTGGTAGGGAAGAAATGTATTTCTTGCACCTGTTTATGTGTTGAGGTAGGATGATCACTTCCTGGTTGTAGCTGTGGTCTAAGTGCATTTAGAGTCATCTGGTTTTCACATCGAGTACAGTGGTCACACCTCGGCACTCCTTGCCCTTTCAGTACTTGTCAAACCCTGCACTTGTTGCATTTTGATGAGAAAAAAGTGTTTCAGCACTGTGCTCGGTTGGGACTCGTCACGTTTGCTATAACTTGCATGAGTTGGTTTCGGCACACCTCATGAGTTCTGGTACGAATTAAAGACGAGTACCAAGGCACCACTGCATTGTAATGTAAAGTGATAAGGCTTCTAATAATTGCTTATATCTAAATGGTGCTTATCATATGCCAGGCACTTTTCGAATGGCCTTAACTCCTTTAATCCTCACGGCAATGCTTTCAGGAGTAGGTACTGCTCTTCCTGCCATTTTACAGGAAAGGCAACAGAAACACAGGGAGGTGAAGTGACTTGGCAAACTCTGAAGACTAGTAAGTTGCAGAGCTGAGAGTCAGATCTAGGCTGGCTGGCTGCAGAGTCTGTGTCCTCAATCACCATGCTCTCAGGCCTGTCAGGAAGCCGGAGGCAAGGATCCTCTTGCTCCTTCAGACTCTGAAGGGAACTTGCTCAGCGAACAAGGGGTGTGTTCCCTTGTGAGAGGAATTACTGTACGGTGAAGGTCCATGCAATAGTTGTTCAGAACCCTTAATATTTGCATTTGGTTATTGGATGCCAAAGGAGGATGGCATAGGTTATGGCAAGCTTGACGCAGTGAGGGCCTGCCCCAAAGAGAGTCCAGGTTGAATCTAGGAGATCTGTGGAGAGCTAACCTGGAGCTGAGCACTCGGGCTGTGCTCTGCAGGGGTTCAGCCTTCCCCCCTTTTCCTTCCCCCAGCACTACCTCACCCAGAGTGCTGAGTCTGATTGGGCCACACTTTCCTTCAACATGACATCTATTAAACACTAAAAGGAGTCTCACAGTAATGGGACCAGGTCCCTGCCTCATCACTTCTCACCACGCTTTTGATGCCTACAGCTATTTTAAGAGGGGTGGAAACATTTAATTTCACAGGTGAAAAAAGCTGAAGATGGTGCTGCCTGGTTTATGGGGCACCTGCTGGGGTGAATGCGTCTGTCCAGGGGTTTGGGTTTGTTGGGCAGACAGTGTAAATGATCACTGTCATTTCTGTAGGTGGAGCGCAGAGACCTGAGTAGGGGGTGAGATATGGGATGTGAGCTGGGGCGAGTGATGGGCTTTTTCCTGGTGACCTTAGTCTAGTTATCCTGTTGTCTAGATTTAAAACTGTTTGAAATTGTTGCCCAGCAGGAGGTGAAGCCTGACCGTTTTCACTTGGGCAGAGAGAAACAGCAGCTGAGACTGGATGTTTGATGACAACGCTGCAAACACAGGCACTGGAGGGCTTGCATACGTTTTTACAACAGTGCTGCCCCTCTCCGCGTAAGGGAACATGGCCCCCATATTCCTAGTTAAGCTGTCATGGCTTAGCTAAGGTCCCAAGGGATGTGTGTGACACAGGCCCTTGTTGAACATGGGATCCTGACCCCCGCTTCCCCATTGAAGGTTTAGCTGTATCTCATCAACGTGGGTTCCATTTATACCATCGAGGTACAGCTATTCTTAAGAGCCAGGGGTTTTATAAATTTCGAGACAACTTTCGGGAGGCAATCAAATGTGTCTGTATGTAATACTGCTAATTTCTTATAGGTGTCACTTTGAGTGCCACCAGTGCTGTTTCTTAGAGTTACAAAGTCTTTTCCTCTACGTTTGGGTTAACTGTAAGACTTAGGAAGTTTAAAAAAGAGACCTGGCGTTGTTCATTCATTTACTTACTTTCTCAAGACCCTATTGTGTGTTTAAAACATTAGATAGAAAAAGTAGGAAACATGATGGAGCAGTTTGCGTTTAGGTGGGGAGCCAGTTACGCAGGTAGAAAGCTGTGGGGAGGACAGCGTGGCAGAGTTTTTGGGCCGCTTCACAGTTCGCAGCGTGCTTCCGCACGCACGGGAGCGGGCAGGAGCAGGTGTGCCGCTGTGAGTGCACGGAACACAAAGTGTGTTCTTGTATTATTTTTATTAATTACTGTATTGTGTCTCTCACAACTGTAGAGCTACCTTGGCCCACCCTTGTATTTGAAGTGTGTGAGAGCAAGTTCTTTTTCATCCTCACTTCACAGGTGAGGGAACCACTCCATGTCAAATAGGGAGTCAGCAGAACTGGTACCTTCTTTTTTTTAAAGGTATTTGCTTACTTACTTATTTATTTAAATATGTCATTGTTTATGCTATTACAATTGTTCCAGTTTTTCCCCCTTTGCCTTCCTCCAACCAGTTCACACCCCACTTCCAAACTCAATCCCCACACTATTATCCATGCCCATGGGTAGTTTATATATGTTCTTTTTAGAGAGGGGGGGAGGGAGGGAAAGAGGGAGAGAAACATTAGTGTATAAGGGAAACATTGATTGGTTGAGTCTCATACGCCCCCTACCCAGGACCTGGCCTGCAACCCAGGCATGTGCCCTGGCTGGGAACCGACCCAGATACCTTTTGGTTTGGGGGACGACACCCAACCCACTGAGCCGCACCAGTTGGGGCAGAACTCGCACCTTTTAGATGCCTTTCCAGTGTGAATATTGGGGGGTGGGAGGGAAAGTAGCCAAGATGTAAGTTTGAACTAAGCCTTGAAGGAAATCATGTCTTTGAGTGTAGAGGCCAGGCTGAGTGAGATTTAGAAGCCTTGTTGGAAGTCCTCCACTGTTCCCAAGGCCCATCCTGTTACTCACCTGCTCTAGGAGCCTTGCCCTCAGGCTGGAGGTGTGCTTGGGGGAGGTGTCTGTTGCACATACTCGGTACTGTAGTAAATAAGCCCTCAGCTTTGTATTCTTTTCTGAGGCCTAGTCACAAGGCCACATCAAAGTGGCTGCCCTGTAAACGAGCGGGACTGGCAGGTTGGAGGGGGAGCTCCTTATTGTTGACTGTCAGAGGGTAGAAGGCGGGTGAGATGGCTGTGATGGTCCTAGACAAGGTTGAAGGGACAGGGACTTGGAGCTATGCGTACTCTTCTGTGATCCAGGCATGTATATCTGTTAGAGCTGTTGGCAGAGTTTGCCATCCCTTCGGCTACTGAGACCTAGAGAGGTTTACCATGTGCAGGCCCTGCTCTCAGTGTTACCGAGCAAGTGGGGTTCAGCAGCCTGCGGCCATACACAGGCATAACCCAGTAACTGGTGAAGAGGAAAAAGGGAAAGGTTGCCTGATTTTGGGAAGCTGGGGACTCTCCTGCTCCAAGCCATTCTCTTCTGCAAAACACAGAAATCCACCTTTGGAAAAGACTGAAATCCAAATTCATGCCTATAGACCTCCTACCCATTCTTATCTGTCCTTTTGGATCCAAGGCTGCTTGCTACGTGAACAGGTCCCCATCTCTCCATTTCTAGGCTTGCTCACTCGCTCTCTCTGCAGTGCGAATTTGTGGGGCTGATGTCTCCGTTGCTGCACCTCAGTTTGCTCCCTCTCACAGGCGGATCAGGGTGCGAGGCCAGGTCACTGCGGCTTGTCACGCAAGGGGCTCTGTGTGCGCCCTATGTCCAAGGCTGCTTGTGCCCCCAGGGCCCTCGAACATTTTCAGCCCCTGCGTCTGTGTGCAGCTCTCAGAGAGAGGGAATGGGGGAGGTCCAGGAACCATGCACCATGTGGTGTGGGGCCCCAGTGTCCCACAGGCTGCTGCATGCAAAGTGTGTGTTTTGTGGTTTCGAGTGAGCCTGCTCCCTACTGTGAGCGAGCTGGCACCTGCCAGGTCCTGCGAGTGCTCCTGTCCCCCCACCCCACTGGGGTGTCAAGGGGAACACCAAAAAGGCCGAGTTTCTGCGTGTTCTGTGTTTTAAATCTTTCGCCCCCAAATCTCACGAGAGGTGGAAATGTCCACATTTCCAGCCAGTGCAGGCTAATGTCCACCTAATGCATCAGCCCATGTGGCATTTCTGCCCATCCTCTCTGGAAGCAGGTTGGGTGGTTTCTAGCTGCACGTGGGGCGCAGTGTCTCTGCCCAGGCCAGATGTTGCCATGCTCACCTTCACGATGTGTACGTGTTGTGACTGTTTCAGCTGTGCAGGCTCCATGCAACCTGTGTCACAGGCCACCTTAGCTGTTTACCTTTCCCCTCCCCAGGGTGTGGAAGCCTGTCACACGATTTCAGTTGTGATTTCAGCCCTCCACTTTCAGCAGTTCCCAGCCCCTTCTAGACCCCTATTGGCATTCCTCTCCTCTGCCCAGAGATCTGGCAGGCCTCTCTGTTACATTAGCACTACCTGTGTATCAGTGTATTTCATCTTTATGACAACCGGGTAAGGTACATTCAGTTATCTGCATTTTTTACAGAGAAAACTGATACAAAGAGAAGTTAAGTAACTTGTGTGCAGGCACACAGCTCATCGGCGGTGCTGCTGGGATTCCAGCCCAGGCAGTCTGGTTGCAGAGTCCATGCTGTGAACTGGTACTCAGGGCGAGTGGGCTGTGGACAAGGGAAGATGAGGGATTGTGTATTCCCAGGAGGTAGAGGGAGAGGCCACGGTGATCATAGGGGCGGAGGGAGACAAGTTGGTTAGGGCCATTTTGCTGAGGTCCTGGAATGCCACACGGAGGGGGCTGTTGGGTGGCATAGTATTTGTAGTTCAGTGGGCAGTGGTGAGGTCGTGAAGGTTTCTGAGTAGCTCGTGTCATGCTCCTGCATCCTCAAGCTGCCCTGCGTTTTTGGCGTGCATTCCCCCAGTGGACAAATATGCCTAGGTCTCAGCCTTTGAGTCCTCTGCCATTCTCTTTCCTTCTTTCTAGTGGGACTTTTGGAAGGTCACCAGTGCTGCTTCTACTTCTTTACCTCACTGTCCACTCCGTGCCTGTCCCCATTATCCCACTGGAGCTATCCTTACTAAGGTGTCACAGACTTGCTCGCTGTTCATTCTGGTCTTCATCTTGCCCAGCACTTCCCAACCAGGGGTGATTTTGTCCCCAGGGGATACCTGGCAATGATGGGAGACCTTTGGGGTATCACAGTTGAGGGGGTGCTGTTACTGTCATCTAGCAGGGGAGCTGCTAAATATCAGCACAACAGGACACTCCCACAGCCAAGACTTCCAGGCCTGGGATGTCAGCAGTGTGGAGGATGGGAACACTGGTCTCACCTGGCGCTCTGGGACATTTCAGGTCCTCTGTCCTTACAGCTTTCCCAGCTTCCCTGGTGGAGTTCTCTCCTGACTTGTCTTCGGGTGAATTCTCGGTGCATTCCTTATCGAGCTCTGTGGGGGACTCTTCTTCAGCCTCTTAGTGTCACTTCCCAGCGTTTTTCTCCACTCTTTACATTTCTTTGGGCCAGCTCATCAGTCCAGGGGTTTAATCTCCATAGCATATATGGGCGCGTGGCTCCACATCTGTATCGACAGCTCTAGCTCTCTTGAGTTCCAGCCGCATCTTTCTCCTCCTCGGTGGTGCGCAGGCACTGCCAGTGCAGCAAATTCAAGGCGGGCCAGTCTAAAGTCTTCCTCCAAACCTCTCCCTGGCCGTCCATCAGCATCTGCCCACCTGCAACGCTGGGAATCGCCTGCTGCTGCTGTTGTGGCCCAGGTGCTTGTCAGGGGCTTGTGGTCAGGTAGGGTGGAAAGATCTTGGTGTTCCCACTTTCTGCCTTGATTGCTCTAGAGAATTCTGATTTTCACCTCCATGACCTGGCAGTGTAAGTCTGTTAGAGCAACAGTTAGTTTGTCAGACACCCCTGCCATGGTGTCAGACCATTCCAGAAGAGATTGGGGGTGAGATCCATCTGTTCTCTTGTTCCTCTGTGTTATTCAGGATAACCTACACCCCATGGTTAAGGGCTTTGAAGGCCCTTTGGGAGCTAGCGTGTGAACTTGTTGGTTAAGTAGCTTCATCATATTATTTTCCTAGTCCACTGGAGTGATTTGTTTTTAAAAGAACCCTGGAACTGCCTGTCATTAACCCACGTCTCAGGAAAGCCTCATGCTACCCTGCTGCCAGTACTGACATGCAGCCAGTTCCACTGCGAAGGATTTGGACTTTTTGAAACTTATTGGTGTGTTTTTCAGCAGATAACAAATATCAGATCATAAATTCCCTCGGCACAACAGCATCCCAGGAGAACATGGTAAATGTTGTCTCATCATGCCTGGTGTCACTCCAGTGGTGGAAATCTTGAAATCAGAAAAATGGTACTTCTGGCCTGAGTGGGCTCATACAGGATAGCAGCTTTGTTGTCTGCCTTGGTGTCAGGCAAATCCTGCGTCTCGGGTGCTGAGTTTCTCTCCTTTTGTGTTTCTCCCCAGAAGCCCCTTGTGCCACGCCCCTGATCTGCAGCTTCGGGAGGCCGGTGGACCTGGAGAAGGACGACTACCAGAAGGTGCTGTGCAACAACGAGCACTGCCCCTACAGCTCCTGGATGCACCTGCAGTGCTTCTACGAGTGGGAGAGCAGCATCCTGGTCCAGTTCAACTGCATCGGCCGGGCCCGCAGCTGGAACGAGAAGCAGTGCCGCCAGAACATGTGGACCAAGAAAGGCTACGACCTGGCTTTTCGCTTCTGCTCCTGCCGTTGTGGGCAGGGCCACTTAAAGAAGGACACAGACTGGTACCAGGTGAAGCGGATGCAGGATGAGAAGAAGAAGAAGTCAGGGTCAGAGAAGAACACAGGGAGACCCCCTGGCGAGGCGGTGGAGGAGGCAAAGAAGTGCAGGCCCCCTAACAAGCCCCAGAAAGGCCTGAACCATGACCTCCCCCGCCGGCATTCCATGGACCGGCAGAACTCCCAGGAGAAGGCCGTCAGCGCTGGGGCCTACGGGGGCCGCTCCCCCTGCGGCTCCCCTGGCCAGTCTCCACCCACTGGCTACTCCATCCTCTCCCCTGCCCACTTCAGCGGCCCCCGCTCCTCCAGATACCTTGGGGAATTCTTAAAGAATGCCATCCATCTTGAGCCCCACAAAAAGGCCATGGCTGGGGGCCACGTGTTCCGAAATGCCCACTTTGATTACAGTTCGGCTGGTTTATCCATTCACAGGGGCAGCCACTTTGACACGCCTGTACAGTTCCTGCGGCGGCTGGACCTCTCTGAGCTCCTCACTCACATCCCCAGGCATAAGTTGAACACTTTCCATGTGCGGATGGAAGATGATGCCCAGATGGGCCAGGGCGAGGATCTGCGCAAGTTCATTCTTGCGGCCCTCAGTGCCAGCCACAGAAATGTTGTAAACTGTGCCCTGTGCCACCGGGCGCTTCCTGTGTTCGAACAGTTCCCACTGGTGGATGGGACTCTGTTCTTAAGCCCATCGAGACACGATGAGATCGAGTACGATGTTCCTTGTCACCTTCAAGGTACAGGTGTTAATTCACCTTGCCTGCTTTCTGTTTGTTAAGAGCTGGAAAGCAAACCTGATGGGACTCCTCCGTTCTGGCTCAGTTTTAACTGATGGTGCTTTTTTGTTCTAGTCAGGTGCAAGGTACCATTTGAATAGTTGAGCTTTGCCCCGAGGGGGGGCCAAGATGGTAGGAGCCTGCTTTGGTCTGATGGCACTTTATCAGTAGTATAGTTGTCCTGGGGGCAGTTGTATGTGTTTGTTCTACTGTACTTACAAGGGAGGGTTCCTGCTGTATAGTTTTCATAATTGGGAGGAAATTTAGAGAAGGAATTGTATGAAAATGTTACTCACTGTAAAATAGCTAGCTGCCTTGCAACCTGTGTTAATGTGCCCAGCAAGCTATGTATTCCCTTTGATCCACGTAAGCATATGAAAGGTGGGCTCAGGGAGGGCCAAGGTGTTTTTAGACTATTTGGGTTAATCTTGCCATGGATGAAATATGAGCTTTTTCTTGATAACAACAAACGGGAAATGGAGGGTTATTGAGAACTCAGTACATTACCTTGGTGGTGAGGGCGGGGGGGCTGATTAATGCTGTGGATGCTGTACACGGACTTAGTGGCATTTCAGCCATAAGTTGAATGACAGAGGGTGAGCACTCTGTCAGTGCATGTGACTCTATTGAATTTACCTGAGGATGGGATGCATGTCATATCTTTTTAACTTTCAAAGTGTGGTGTAAAAAAAAAAGCCTGTAGTGAAAATGATACATCCCCACCGATCTTCTTCCCACCAGCCCTTGCTCTCTGAGTTCCCAGAGATGCTTTTAAATCTCACCTGATTCTTTAGGTTTTTACCACCATAATTTTAAAACTGGTATCTTCATTCTCTGATTTTCGATATTACTTACTGACTGACTTTTAATGTGGATGACTGTGCTTTCATGCATCTTTCCTTTTCTCTCAGGATATCACAATTCTTGGATTTTTTTAAAACTATTAATGTAGAAATATTTAGTGTTGAACCAAGAAGTGCAGGTACATCTGTTTCCTGTATAGAGTACAGTATATTCTAGGATACCTTTTGTTTTTATTGAAGTTAATAATTGCTTCATGCTTCATCTGCTTTGCCTTTTTGGAATCTTTCGCTGGTTGTTCTCACTCTGAAGCAGCAATACGAACTGCCTCTCAAAAACATTTCCGTATACCTATGACATTTAAAGACTTTTTTCCTAGAACTTTCCCTCTTGGAAACTTTCTGTGGTCCTTCTTCTGTCTGTCCTGGTGTACTCAGTTCCTGCTGTGCTATATAGTTGTCCTTCTAGGAATTTCTTCAGTTCTTTTCTGTTTTTTTCCTTCAGCATCCTAGGCCCCACATTTTCTTTTTCCTTGACTTATTCTCTGAACTTGTTAAATATCCCTAGGAGCTTTCTGAGGAAGGGGGCATGTAAATAGATGTTTTAAGACTTAGAAAGTCTGAGGATATCTCAAATCTGCCTTCACACTTAATTGCTGTTTGGATGAGTGTAGTCTTTTGAGATTATTTTCCCCTTAGAATTTGTAAGGCATTTCTTCACTGTCTCCTGTCTTCTAATGTTGTTTTTGAGAAGTCTGGTATTATTCCTGTCCCTTTACCCCCCGCCCCATGCCTCTTTCTCCCCAGTGGTCTGAAATTTCACCAGGATATAGGTCTTCATTATTATTTTTTTTATTCATTGTATGGTGTGCTTTCTTGGCTTTTTGACTTTGTAAACTTGTCTTAAGTTTAGGGAAATTTGGTTTTTATTACATATTTTGGTCCTATTGTTTATCTCTTTATTTTAATTCTGCTTTCTGGAAGATTTTCTTGACTTTATATTCCAGTGTTTTTACCTAAAGATTTTGTTCTCATATAATTTCCAAGAGCTCTTTTTAATAACGTCCTGTTCTTGTGTGTTTCATGGATGCGATTTCTTCTCTTTCTCAGCAGGGAAGTGGCAGGGAGTGGTCTTACTCATTTTTCAGTGTTTCACTTCATCCCCTGTGTCTTTTTTAGCCTTTGTCATCAGGCACACCACTTCAAAGCTCAGTGGCTGGAAGCAGTGAGGGTTTGTGATTCCTCGCAGCTCTCCGATTGTCTGGGTGGGGCAGCCTCTCTCACTCGCCTGGTGTGGGCTGGCGGGCTGGCCTCAGGAGCCTCAGCCAGAATTGCCCGTCCCGGTTCTCTCTGCCTGTCACCCCCCAGGCTGGCCTGGGCTTCACGTGGCATTCTCAGGACACCATTCAGGAGGCTGAGAATCTTCCCTTGGATCCTTCAGGTCCAAGAAACTTAAGCTTGGACCCAAGTAATATCACTTCTGTCGCATTTTATTCCTCAAAGGAAGTTTAAGACTAGCCCAGACTCAGGGGATGGTTAGAGAGACTCTGCTTCTGGATGGAAAAATGTGCACAGAATGTGTGGTTGCTGGTGTGCTACCCCCGCATTTCCCTCTCGGCACCTCTTCCCACTCTCCTCTGTGCCGGGTGTGCAGTTTGAGAGGTAAATCGTTTACCCGTCCGCCATTCAGTTTCTTTAAAATAGATTTTATTTATTTATTTTTGGAGAGAGAGGGGAAAGGAGGGAGGAAGAGAGAGAAACGGTGATGTACGACAGAAACATCGATCTGTTGCCTCTCTCACACCCCCAGCTGGGGACCTGGCCTGCAACCCAGGCATGTGCCCTGACCAGGAGTTCAACCGGCAACCTCTCGGTCCCCAGGCTGGCGCTCAGCCCACTGAGCCACACCAGCCGGGGGGCCATCCAGTTTCCGATCTCACATTCTGCTTCAGGTTTGAGGGACCTCTTAGTTTCACGGAATGTGGAGTTTGTGTATTTTTCTTGTGCTTGTGCTAGTTGGGGATAATTTTAAAGGTAGTAAGTTGAAATTCCTTTAGTTCACCATTTTTAGACTGGAAATGTTCTTTATGAAGATACTTGAGGGTATAAGGGTAGAGAGTGTGTGAGAATAGTATTGTTCTTTTCTACTCATGATGGAGAATTTTTTTTTTATATAACCCCCTCATCAACCAGTGAAACTTACAAATTTCTTAGAATTTTAGATGTGCGATGATTTTATAAAAATGTGGCTAACTCCCAGGCATACGACCCTAGTGCCAATAGGGAACCTAGTTACACCTGGATATTACATATAGTAGGGGTCCTGTAATTTCCAGGGAGGAAGGGGCCATTCGGCCTGGGCAGCCAGAGGCAATCTGAAGGCACATATTTAGGTTGGGGTTCTAGCCACACCAGATGCGTGTTAGTAAGAGGAAGGGGGGCAGTGTGCAAGGGAAGAGTGGTTTAAAAAGTTGGGAGATAGAGAACCGTAGAGAACCATAGCAGAGGTTCTAGCGTGGAGAATGAGTAGGGTAGATGGAGAGCAGGTTGTAGGGTGCACTTTCAAGCCATGATAATGAGCTTTGCCAAGTTCTTTACGGGGCCTTGGCGTGTGTCAGGGTTTTTATTGTCATGTCTCCGAGAAGTCCACGCAGCCCTTTTTATGTAGCGAGGTAGTGTAGACCACTTCTTTCGTCACAGAGGCCTTAAAGCATGTTCAGCTCTGGTAGAAAAGGCCCCCGGCCCCCGGCTGCGGCTGATGACGTGCTGCTGGAACGCCTTCTCGCTTGCAGGCGGCCCGTGCGGACTGCCGCTCCCTGGCCGCTCCCTTTACCCTCACTGCCGGCCCTGGCCTCCAGCTCCAGCCTCTGTTCTGTGGCTCTTCCTCTGATAAGATGTTTGTGTTGGGTTTTAATGATTTATTAAGATTGATCTACTTAGGAGGTTTTTATTGTACTCTGTTCCCACTTGGAACCACAGATGACTGTTCTCTCAGGAATCTGCTTTTTGTTTGATCTCACAACCCTAGAGCCCAGAAATTTAAACTTCTCTGTGTTTAGGACAGTGTATAAGAGTGTCTGAAACAAATCTAGAGGCTCAGTCCACACCAGGAGTTCCCATGAGTTTGTTTGGAGGTTAGCAGCGAGGCAGATAAGAATTGAAGCCTCTCTGTTTCACTTCCTTCTACCTGAAGTGGGAATAACCAAAATACCTCCTTTATGGTGTTGCTGTGCGGGTTGAAGGAAGCAATTCATGTGGCCTCAGAGCACAGTGCCAGACCCTCGGTGAGCCCTCAGTACACGTTCCATCAGCTTCGTCAGGGTGGTAATGGCACCTGACCTGCGTCTCTTCCTGCCCTGACACTTCCTAGCAGCTGCCTGGGTGTCTGAATGTTCGGGAATTGTGGTGAGTAAAGCCAGAAGAGAGACGGGAAATAAAGTGTTTTCTAGTGTCTTCTGGATTCTTGAATTGACATCCTGAAATGTCCCTGGGCCGCTGTGAGTGGGCATGGTGCGTGAGACCTCTTCATTGTCAGTGCCCTGGGGCAGAGGTGGGCCGTATCGCAAGAAGCTCTTGTCACCCTTCTATTTTTGACAGTAATAGCCCCCAAGATTATATAGTCTGACTATTAACATGCCCCTCCGTTCATCCAACATATAAGTACGGAGTGCTTTCCATACTGCAGACACTGCTGGACTCTGAGCCTGCAAGGATGAGTGACCCTCGTCCTCAGAGAGGGAGAGAACATGCTGTAAGAGGTGTCCCCGAAGTACTGCATGCCCTTCTCCAGCGTAAGGAGCATGCTGGTCCTACTCACCGAGAGGAGAAGGGCCATGGTCTGGCTGATGGCAGCGAGTAGCCTATTTTGAATAGGAAGCCACGCAGGGGTGTGTGTGCTCCTGATAGTTTTTAGTAGAGTGCAACTTCCTGCCCCCCACATGGAGAGCAGCAGTGTCGCTGCCACACACTGTCCAGGCAGATCTGAACGTTCTCACTCTTCTGTGATGCGAACCCTAACCTTCCCAGACCGGCTGGGTGGCATTTTCCCCTTAGGTGTTGATAAATAATGGAGGAATGGGGATACGACTTCCAAGAGCCCAGTAAATAACAAGACATTGAACTCCTTTTGAAATGCCACTTACAAGTGAGATATAATTCTGGTTTCTACATTAGATGCGGTGATGGCTGAGCAATTTTCGAGACAAGGGCAGTTAACATAGTACTTTGGGCTGTGGTATAATTCTGGACTACCAATACCAGGACACGGGGCTTGTTAATAGATGAGAGATCCCATGAACGTGGGCCAGGGTTGCTGGTTCATTCTCTGTGTGCCACATGTAGGCTTCTGAGCAGAAAGTTCTGCATAGTCGCAGGCTGTTTTGAGCACCTGAGGCTTGGTCATTTGAGTTTGGATGTCCAAATTTGACTTGGCAACACATTTTAGGAAAGGGAATTAAAGCACTATTTAATAAGATTGAACTTAATGTACATGTTTCATTGACAGTAGTTGCAATTTATCATTATTCTAAAAGGATGACTTGGGGATATGTGATATCTGTTTTGCTCTTTATATTTATCCAAATGATAAAATGTGTGTTTACAATGGATAGATGAGCCAATTTTTAATCTCCTTTGGAGACAAAAGGTGATTTCCTCGACGGCCGCTCTCAGCACTCTGTCTTCTGTGCACAGGGAGGCTCATGCACCTGTACGCCGTGTGCGTGGACTGCCTGGAAGGGGTTCACAAGATCATCTGCATCAAGTGTAAGTCGCGGTGGGATGGCAGCTGGCACCAGCTGGGCACCATGTACACCTACGACATCCTGGCTGCCTCTCCGTGCTGTCAGGTTGGTATTGATTGGCCCCACAGAATGAGCAGGGAGTGACATCAGGCTTCTGTCCCCAGGCGAACGTAGAGGAGTTAGAATGAGCATTGCAGTTGGGGTGGAGGAGGTGGAGGGCATGGGGAAAGGGTTTTGGTAGTGAGCATTCACGAGACCCCTCCACGGTCTGCCAGTGGTGGTTGATCGACTACAGTGTGGTGCAGCTGTTCCCGGACTACTATGCAGTCGTGAAAAGGGATATTGTGGGAATATTTCTAATAAAAAATATGATTACAAATGGCATATAAGTAGATTATAAAAGCTTCCATTTGTAAAAAGTGAACATGAAAAAGCATCTGGTAACCAGTTATCAGGTGGTTTCTAGATGTGAGATGCTGAATGTTCTTTAGTTTTCTCTTTGCTTACTTTTATTTTCTAATATTTTATATAGTTAACATATACCTATTTCTAATAAGCAAAAGTTATTATTTAAAAGGAAGCAGAAAGCATCACTTTCTTTAGTAGACAAGATTTCCTTTTGGTTTCCTTCCTGTGGGACAGTACAGTTAACCAGGAATTACCCGCCTTGTACGGTGTTTGAGGCTGACGTGAAAGATTTGCAACCCTTAAAGCACTGCTTGGAGCAGGCATTGAGCACTGCTCAGAGCGCAGCTGAAACCCAGCTGTCATCAGGAAAAGGGAAATACTAACATGCAAGTTAAAGAAGTTCCTAGAAACATAGATGACCGAATCCTTGGAAATGCATTGGTTTACTCATATTTTCAAGTGCTTGGGAAAAGCAGGCATTTGTTACGGAATTCCTTGATCCTATGGATAGGAGAGGGTTCTCCTTTGCTCTTCAGTAGCCAAGACTGCCCTTTAATAAAGTGCCGAACACTTCACTGGTGTACTACATAGTTTTGCGTCTTTGGCATTACGGTTTGATTTTTGTAAAGAGGATGTCCGTACTCTTCACAGTTGATTCAGAAGATATCCAGTGTTGGTTGAATTAAAATGTTGGCAGAGTTGGTATTTCAGCTGTACTTTGTCTATAGTAGTGATCTTAAAAGTGAAATAGCTGTGACAGACCTAAATGGCCATCCATAGCCTGTCATTGGATTCCAGATAGGACTGACTACTTGTACACTATTCTAGTACATGGGCACATTTCCATCTTAAAACTTGGCCTTGGAAATGATATAGCATAGTCTTTTAGTTATTCACTGTAGCATTTTATAATACTGTGCTTTAATGCCAGCTCATGAGGTGAGATAGACAAAAGGAAGTGGCTTTTCTCTCTTCACACACACTCCAGGGAAGGTTGTCTTTTTGAGAAACAAGGAAATGAAAGAATGTTTGGGCCTGTAACTCTCGAGTGTTAGCACTTGGAAGGACCGGGGCGATCTAGTCCAGACTCCTTGTTTTCCACATACAGTGGAGGCTTAGAAAAGTAGAACGTTTTGCATAAATGTGTCAGAGCCACAGCCGAAACCTGTGAGTCCCGGGCTGGTGTGTGTTCTAGTTCAGCACTGAAAGGCGGCGGGATTACCTCCTTACCTCGGAGAGAAGAGGCGACGAGTGGCACCCTGTCACGCCCAGCCTGCTGGCACTTAACTGTATCTTTCCTCCTTAAAACAATTTAAGCAAATCTTAAATTTTCCAAGTAATGCAGTAAACAAATCTATGATGCTTGTTGAATAATATTCCAATAATTGCAGTCATTAAAGTCATCACAGAGCCAAAAAAATTTAAGCCCAGACCTTTATTTTCTCCACACCCCACCCAAAAGAAATGGAAAACATGTTTGATTGTTGTTTGGCTTTAAAAATATCCGTTAACTATATTTATTGTGAAGGTACAAGTTAGACATGACTAAGGGATGAAGCCAAACCTTCCAATAAAACTTTAAGCCAAAAGTAAGCAATGATTAGTTACCGAAAGGTAAAACAAATTGAAGATAGGTGTTTGCTCAGAATCTCACTTTGAATGTTCTTCAGAGAGATACTAGTCAGTTACAAGGGAGGTTATCTTAAGTTTACAGACTGGCAGGCTAGGAGTGGGGGCTCCGGAAAGCTACTTTGGCTCGAATCTCACTCAGCCTTTCCACTTACTGACAGTGTGGTCTTTGAGCATGTTACTTTTTCCCTGTGTGCCCGAGTTTTATCATCTACAACTTCACATAATACTCCCCACCCCACCAGAGTGTTTTGAGGGCAAAATGAAGTTATACTTTTCTGTTACATTTTTGGAATGAATCCAAATTGAAAATCTGTTGTATTTATTGTTTTTGGTTATTCCCATAAGGCCTGTTGGTGCAAGCCTCTCCTATCACGCCCTTGAAGGGAGGCCTGGGCATGAATCAAGGTGCACCATGTAGAGGGTTCCGGAACCTCCAGGTGCATGAAGCTCTGCTCCCTAGATTGTTAATTTTGCTTGAGCATTTTAGGGAAATTTTATGTTTACACAGAGAACACGTAAATATATTGAGGGGTGGAATGAAAAATGTATATGAATTTTTTAAATAAACTTAAATCTTCAAAGAAGTTTAGACAGGTTTCAGGGTGAGTGAGCATCAGCCTCAGCCACTTTTTGAAATCTGGAGGGAAGGTCTGCCCTGTTGTTAGGGGGACTTCAGTGGAGAAATTTAGAGCAGTGCAAATGTACATTTTCTTCCTGCGAGTAGGAGAAGCTAGTAGCAGTGCTTCATATGCAGAGAGAAATCAGGGGTTTACCTTCAGACTAACGATGAGTACTTGACCCTACATCTTATGCATGTCCTGTGCTTTGCTACCCTGTTTTGGTAATAAACACGTACTTTACTAAGCTCTGGAGCAGTTTCCCAGCTCTGACAACCTTGCATTTGGGCTCTGATGACTTGGGCAGTTTGAGAGGCAGAGGGTGTGGTGGCTTACCGTGCATGTCTCCCCGCAGGCGCGGCTGAACTGCAAGCACTGCGGGAAGCCCGTGATCGACGTGCGGATTGGGATGCAGTACTTCTCCGAGTACAGCAACGTCCAGCAGTGTCCACACTGTGGGAACCTGGACTACCATTTTGTGAAGCCATTTTCCTCCTTTAAAGTTCTTGAAGCTTATTGATGAAAGCTTTGCTTTGGTAATAGCTATTTTGTTGATATTATTACTTTATTACATATCTTTTCTAGGCAAACGTTCTGTGACGTTAACTTCTTTTCTAATGTAAAGGAGGGCTCTTTTGTGTGTGTGTCCCACTAAAATGGGGGTGCCCTTGCTCTCTCCTCACTCGGGAGTGTTAGTCTGTGGTCGTGACCAGAGCCCAGGGAGGGGTTCTCTGAGTTCTGGGTATTGATTCACCGTCACAGAGTCTCTCATGCAGACTTCAAGGTGATGAGGAGGATGGGGTGAATTTAGGAAAGGGATTGCGTGGTTGGAAACTAAGAGGCTGGTAGGAGTTGGGAGCACACTCATTACAAGGCAACTGTTTCAAAGACCCACATTCAGACCTTCTCTGGGCCTTGGGAAGATGTGGCAAGTGAGTGTGAGTCTGTGCCCGGGAGGTGACCACGTGTCAGTGCACCTTGGCTCTGTCTCTGCGGCACATGTTGACGTGCGGCTCACACTCACCGACGGAGTATTTGGAGGTGAATGCAAGTGCTGTTTCCATTGCTGTTGTGATTTAATAGTTTTCATACTGAAAATGTCCAGATTATGAGATATATGAAAGCTACTGGTATTGCAAGTATTTTTAGGTAAGCTGACCTAAAACAGAGAGTATACTAAATGAGTTTGGGAATGGTGCACACTGATTCAAGAGGGCAAAAGGCAAGAATTGTGATATGAATTTGGTCCCATTAGCCCCTAAGGAGAATCCATGAATAACATGGTCTGGGCGGCTCCGATTCCGGCAGGTTGCACTGTTGAAATGCCGTTTCACGTCAGATCCTTCTTACAGGTAACTCTCACGGCCAGACCTCAGTGGGGAGTTTGAGAACCCATCACGACCACACTTACCTTCCCCAAATTGCTTATAGCTACCTTGTACCCGTTTAATGCTGAGTTTCCAAAGTCAAAGATTTGACCCTAGGAAGGAAAGGAAAAAAAATTAACTTGTGAGAGTATGAGGAAAATAATAATTTTCATATTTCTGTTTTAGTGTATTTTGTTTTGGAAAATCACTGATTTGAAAATAGATCATTCAGAAGGTCTCTGTGATAACTTTCCATCGGGGAGAAAAGATGATAATTTGTACTTAACTCCTCAGAGCCTTGGGCTTTCCAGAATACAGTTTTCTGTTCATTAGCTCTTGGTGATTTAAATAGACATACACCCTATGCCCTTAGAGATTTGAAATTGGAGTGTCAGTGCTCAAAAATGAATTTGATAATTTCAAAGAAGATATACATACATGCTAAATGAATGCTTAAAATAATCATTATTTTATGGGTAGCCAGCTTTGGAGTTATGTGAACATTTATGTTACTTATTTGGTTTATACTATTTTTTTCCCCTCAGGAAAATAGTTACTTTTCCTCTCAGAAATGTTTAGGCATTAATGCAAGTGAGCTTCAGTTCTACATGAAATATTTGATGTTTTGTTTGAAACAACAGGGCCTTAAAAAGAACCAATATTGCAGTGATCTTCATCATTCAGTTTGGCATCTAGTTCGGTGTTTCATCTGAAAAATATTTCGCCATAGGGGACATGCTCAATGCCAGTAAGAAGCAGGAAATTGTTACTGGTCCGACAGTATTTGATGCAACCGAGAGAGGTCTGTGGGACATGCCCCTTGCACCATTGTCTTAAATGTGCAAGCTGTAATCGTGAGTTCACTGTTTCCCCATGGATTCTCAAGTACAAGAGTTTCTCTTGTCTTCTGAGCACCATTTGCATTTTTCTTCTGAATTTAAAATGAATAGTAAACTGTTTGTAATGCTGTTCTTTTAACCCACCTACATTTCTGTAGAAAAACCTGCTTACATCCAGCTTAAAGTTTATGTGTAGATCACACCCAGCAAGCTCCTCATTCTAAAACTGCTGTGAGTGTCTGATGGATTCAGTAGTTTTCTCCTTTTGTTGTTTTCAAATTCCTAAAAAATAAGTAAGATGAGGTTTCACTGTAATTAGGTAAAATTTGCTTTTGGCCTTTATGTTGGTGATAAAGTTAGGGTTCTGTTGATGCTGCGTTATGTGAAAGGAGAGGTGTAGGTATCATAACCTAAGAATATCGTTGCCTTGAAGGCAGTGAATTCTTTTAAACTGGAATATTTCATTGATTTGAGAATAAAATATAATTGATTATGCTATAATGTAAAGAATAAAACTTTTTTCGGAAATCTGCTGACCTTAATATTTTCCCCATGCTTCCTCAAAGTACTTTGTTCTGAGTACCTTGATGAAAATTGGAATATGTCAAAAAAAGATGATTATTTTTGTTGTGGTTTGGATATTAAAAGATATTAGTCACCTAGGAGATCCATTTTCTGGTTTTCTGATGAACAGTGTTCAGTGATGAACAGTGAACAGTGATGAACAGTGATGAACCACTCATAAGTGACTTAAAATATCAAAGCTATTTTTATCTGTTTTTTATCATTTATTTTTAAGAGTTATATACCTTGAACAAATAAAATTATCTGCATTAGTTTAGTGAGAAGACTATTTCTGATGGTCTCATCATTCTCTCTTCAGGCCACCTCAGTTCTCCACTTTCTTGTGGCATCTGAAGCATTTAATATACTGGGTTTGTACCTTAAAAGATAGACATTGGCCACGGAATTGGGAATTGGGGTCAGTTATCCCATTCTACTCAAGAAAGAGCTTTCCCCAGTCTTGATTTTGTAGTTTTTGTAAAAGAAGTTCATTTTCAGAATAAAAAGTATTTTCCTATCTGTTTGGGGCAAATTAATTCATCAGAAAAGACTGTTATTAGGTGTTTAAATCCTAAAATTAACAGACCACCAGAACTAAGCTGCTGAGATCTTTCACTTTGTCCTGTAAGACCAATACTTAACACGCAGCCTGCTCGGCTGTGCCAGGGTCGGTGACTGTCCCTCGCTTTTCCCTTCCCCTCATGGTAGCAGCTGTCGAGGAATTTTAGCTGGAGGCTCGGGGGGCTGTGGAGAAAGGGCTCTTGCTCAGTGTTGTGGTTCCTGTGACTGGATGCTGCCTAACTCAGCTCATCTCCGTGTCCTGTTGACTTTATTATTATTCCAGGTAATTGAAAGAAAACATAATAGACGGGCATTTTTAAAACCAGCTCAAAACTATGTACTTGTCAGTAAAGATTTCTCGTCAAGATATCTTGGATTGCACTTTTGTGGAGGGAAGACAGTGTAAATAGTTAAGGAATGTTGATAAAATCGACACATTTGGTTATGGAATTGTGTGTGATGTTAGAAGGTTTCTGTTTGTGAACTGTATGAATAAAAATAATAAAATTTCAAAAACTAGCCTTGTACTTTCTCTTCAGTGTGGCACTTTATTTTTTGAACTTGCAATTGATGATAGGAATCGTATTGGAGAAGACTCTGAGGTTCACAATTCAGGAACCATTTCAAGTCACTACTGCGGTTAATAAAAGCTATGAACTTTTTATGCTGTTTGAAAGTAGTTTTTCACATGTAAACTCCCTTTGCAGCAAAATAAGCATTCTAGATAACAGTTGGTTCCCTAGGAATAGTCTACAATTATTGTTCTAGTTATAGGGAAGTCTGTCAAATAGATCATAATCCTATTCTACAGATGTTTTCTTTGGTTCCTAGGTGTGTAACATTTTTATAATGAGAAGATTTGATCACATGCTTCTTCATTATAAGAAAACGGAAACTGAGTTGTAATTAAACTTCGTGTTGACTTTATGAACTTTAATCAAGTGCAGTTTATCTTCCACGTCTCCTTGTCCCCTTCACTGCTCTCTTTTTTCTGAGCCCGCATCAGTTTTTGAAACATTGAGCAGTGTTCAGCAAGTATATTTTAAAGCCTACATACCCGCTCAATAACTGAAAATTTTTTTTTATTGATTGATTTTACAGAGAAACATCAATTTGTTGTTCCACTTATTTATGGATTCATTGTTTGCTTCTTACATGCTGTGATCAGGGATCAAACCTGCAACTGTGGAGTATCAGGATGATGCTCTAAGAAACTGAGCTATCCAGCCAGGGCTCAGAAAGGTTGTTTGTTTGTTTGTTTGTTTGTTTTCCTTTCAGCCATTCCTCCACCCTGGCTTCTTTGGTGACCATCAGCCTTTTATCTGTATCTTTGGGTATGTTTCTGTTTTTTTGTTTGTTTTTTTAGATTCCACACATACATGACATCATACATTATTTATCTTTCTCTGGCTGACTTATTTCACTTCTGTAATATCATCTAGGTTCATCCATGTTGTCTTCATTGCAGAAATTCTCAGCCAATGGATCGAAATCACAGGTTAAGATGTGGAAATGTGGGTGAGGAAGGAGTCCAGTCTGCCAGTGCATTGGAAGCCTGTTCTACCACTTACTTGCTACAGACATCTGAGGCATACATTTTATTTTGTTTAAAAGGTCAGGGATTTGGGATATTGTGATTTCTACTACTGTAATTCATGTCAACAGAATTCCTTTGCAATTGTAAGGAAAGTACAGTTCTTACTGTAGTAGAGAAAAAATACAGTTAAATAGTAATTGTTAAGAATTAAATTTAATAGAAGAAAAATCTTACTTGTTCCTAGTAGTTTTCATTTCTTTAATCTTGCTTATGTTGTTTTGACTTAAATTTGGCAGCAATTGAATTGTTAATTATGTAGGCTACCCTGTATCTCTAGTAAAGAGTTCCATTTTGGAAGCAAAAAGCTTGCCTTGAGCTTTTGTTTGTTTCATGTTCTCTCAGCTCTCCAACCTGGGATTGACCTTACCTAATGAATGTCAGATATCTTTGAAAATACTAAAGTTCCGTATAGGGTGCTATTTGAAATAATGTATTTCTAAGGCATGTTTTTTTCTTCTGATGGTAGCCTTTAGCACTGCGATGATTACTTTATATAAGCGTAGTCTGGTATTGGTAGGCCTCAGGACAGCAGAAACAGAAACAAATGAAGCACTTTGTCTTACGGAGTTCAGTAGAACGACACTGACTGCATGTTTATCAGAGTTCGAGTGGGACCGCGCCAAGTGGTTCTGACATGCTTGATTGGAAATGTAGATCATATCCTAAAATCAGGTTTAGAACAAGCTAATTACATGCCTCATAACCCTAAAAGTTAAAAAGTCATAGCCATAATAGTCACAGAATTTAGAGATGCCAGAATTTAGAGCAGTAGCTCTCGCTTTGTTGTTGTATTTGAAACGGGGTGTAGACTGAGGGGCTCCCACAGCACCCATAGCTGGGAGATGAGGGTGGCAGACAACACAGCTTAAGATACTTTTCATAGTCAAGGCAAGATAATGGCTGTACTACCACCTCGGGGCAAGGTGAGCGTGCCGTTTAGGATATATTCTGACTTGTGGTGTTGCCAGGGGGGGTAGTCCCCCTGGATCACTGAGTCTCCCTTGCCCTGACTGGGGATGGCAGCCAAATAGATGTAAATACAGGAGAACTGGCAGCTGTAGCTGATTGTGGGAGGAGTCAGAGATGAGGTCACGTAGGAGGCTCCTGGTCAGGATTTAAACTAAGGGTGGGCAGCTGTGAGGCAGTTCGGCCATGCAGTTTGTAAGGGTGTACAAGGGCCCCTCCACCCGCCACGAGGTCTGGTGTGTAAGGAGGTGCCATGCAGTTTTGGATTAAGAGCTGGAGAAAGAAAGGAGAAGCGCTGAGAAACCTGCCTGGGGAACATGGCGACACGGATGACGGTGCTGGGAATCGAGGAACCTGCTCGGCCAAGCATGGTTTAATGGGAGATGCCTGGGATGCTGACCTGGGACCCGCGGTGCGGAGCCGCGGACCTGTTTTTCTCAAAGACAGTGCCTCTGACTGGCACATCCTGAAAATGGCCTGATTTGACAAAGGGAGGCAGGACTGTGTGTGGGGGGTGTCTTGAAGGGAGTTGGACTTAATGGCAGAATTCTGCCATTATTCTAAATCTGTGTAACTTTTAAATAAATGGTTCTTTTTCACCAAACTTTGGCTTTGGGAGTCATGCTTCCTGGTGGCAGGCAATTGGACCCCACAGCTGTTCCAGAAAAGCATAGGCTGGGGGTTTTGTAGAGTATTCACAATAATATGTTTTTAAAATTTCATTGAATTTTGCACTCATTTTAAAGAGAAACTGAGGCCCCAGGGAACTTACATCTAAATAATAATTCCACGTAGTTACTGGCCAGCTGGGAATTAAGTCTGGGTTTCTTCTCCGAGTCCTCAAAATGAGGTCTATGAATGGGTACGTTCTTTTTGGTCGAGGGGTGACTAGGCTTGTTTGGACCACGCAGCACATTTAAAAGGTACAGGAGCCCTCGGCTCAGCAGCACAGGTGCTGTAATGGCAGTAAGTCTGGGAGTCCTTGCAGGGGCCCCTGTGTAAGGGTGGCAAGCACATTTGAGAGCATTCTCTATTTTTAGGAAAAACAGAACAACTAAAAGAAAAATACTTAAAATCAGTAAGTGGTGTCCTTTCCTCATTTTTCATGCATTAATTTTTTGACATCTGTTCTCTTTTGTTAAAATAGATGATTGTTTAAGGAGAACTGTGAGTGCAAGGTGACGTTTTAACAGTCTAAGAATCCATTTTACTCACTTTGGGATGTGATCTGACTTTGAAATGTTTTTGGATTCAAACATGTCAAGCTGTCGTATTGGATAGCATTGCTCTATCTAATTTGGGCAGGGTTTTCCTTTCTACTAACTTTTCAAATAGTTTCTCTTGGTGTATTTCATTTTCAGTTCTCACTCTCTTGTCTGAGGCTCTGGTATCCCAGACTTTTTGAATTGCTAATAACCCTGATCATTGTTTATTTGAATTCTACACAGCCTCAGTGGGAAAAGTGCTGGTTACAGGTTTCTTTTATAGAATTAGTTTTTTTTTTTTCTTGTTTTTTAGGGGCTCTCTTTTGAGCTCATAATCAGTGATATTCCAGGTTATTGCAAAACCAGGGACAGGCAATCAGTGCTTTACACCTTCTTGTTGTTTTCATCACATTAACAATTCACATATTTTCCTGAAGCCCTGATGACACAGCAAGTGGTTGATGAAGGAAGCCAGGTGAAGCCCCTAGGCAGGCTAGGTAGGGTTTTGCCCGAGGCTCCAGAAACCCATGGCTCTGAAAAGAGAGTGGTTTGGGCAGGGAGCAGGTGGTGGGAGTCCTGGGGGCTGTTGTGAATATTTCAGGAAGCCTATGGAGATCATAACGTTTCCCACCACGAGACTGCACAGGATATCGAAAAGGTCAGTTTATTTCTGGCAGGAGTTGTAGCAACCTTGGCTATCTCGTACTGCTTGAAACACTGCAGTAACATGTGCCTTTGATGAATAATGTATGAGAGTAATGTATGAGAATAAATTATGACCTAATAAGTGCCATTTATTTTATATACCTGACCTTTCAAAACAGGCTAGGGTCATATTAGGTGGGGGTAGGGGCCTTTGGTAATGGCTGAGTTGGGAAAATGCCATTTTAAAAAATTTTTTCTAATCCTTTTACCCATGTGATGCTTTTGCCTTACCTTTTCTGTACCTGCCCACCTGTCTTTCCTACCTTGTCCTGTCTTTTCTACCTTGTCCTGCCTTTCCTGGTGCATCAAGTTTCTTAACTACTGGAATAGAGTAAAAGTCTGACAAGTCTACAGAGGAGTTGGTTGATAAATCAGAACAGTTGGTTGAAAAGTAGATGCCTACAGTTGGCATAGAGATAGACAAGTTAATCAGTGGAAACAGAGATAAGAAATCCACACTTACATAGATGATCATCTGGTTTTTAAAAAATTTATTTTTAGAGGGGAAGGGAGGGAGGAAGAGAGGGAGAGAAACATCGATGTGTGTTGCCTCTTGCACACCCCCTACTGGAGACCTGGCCCACAACCCAGGCATGTGCCTTGACTGGGAATCAAACCGGCAACCCTGTGGTTTGCAGGCTGGCACTCAATCCACTGAGCCATAGCAGCCAGGGCTGGTCAACTGACTTTTGACAAAGGTGTAATGAGAATTCAGTGAAGAAAAGGTAGAGAAACCAATGGAGCTGGAGCAATTTGATATCCATATGCAAAATCCAAAACAACCAATCTAACCTGGGTCCATAAGTTGCACCATATTTCAAAAAGTTAAAGTAGATAGCAGATCTAAATGTAAAATCTAAAGATGGATACATTGGATTATAACATGAGAACAAAAAATGGGCAAAATATTTGAACAGCTACTTCACCAAAGGAAAAAAAGAAGATGACCATGTGATACTCTACATCATTAGATATTAGGGTAATGTAAATTAAAACCACAATGCGATACCACTACACACCTATTGGAGGAATGCTAAAATTCAAAGACGGAATACCATTTGCTGGCAAAGATGTGAAGTAACTCATACACTGCCAGTGGGAGACAGGTTGGCAGCTTCATAAAAAGTTAAGCATATACATGTTATATGACCCAGCTGTTCCACTTCTATGTATTTACTCGGGGGAAAGGAAAGCAAGAATGGGGAAGACATTCATGAATGTTTATAGCAGCTTTATTTTGTAATAGCCCAAAATGGAAACAACCTCAACGTCCGTCAGTAGGACAATGACTGAACAAAATATGGGAAATCTCTACAGTAGAATACTACTCAGCAATAAAAAGCAACCTGTTGATAGTGGCAACAACATGGATGAATCTCAAAATAGCGACGCCGAAGTGAGAGGAGCCAGAGGAAAAAACACGTACATACTGTATGATTCCATTTAGGCAAAACTTTAGAAAATGCAAATGAATCTTGGGACACACCCCCCCCATCACTCCAGAATGATTTAGATACCATGAACATTTTATTTAAATTTAACTCAGGAGTATGCATATATTTGACGGATTTGGTTCTTTCGTTTTAATGTGCCATGCCTGTAGTCGTAGGACCATGTACCTTTATTGCAAAGTCCTCTTTGTGATGCGTTCTCTAACAATACTTTCCATTTGGTTCTCTTTCTAATGAGAATGAAAGACATATGAGAAGCAACATACATATAAAAGCTTTCTAGGATTTTGGGATTTTTGTCCTCTAATTGTTTACTGTTTTATTCTTTACATTTAAGTCAACAGCATTTTTATATGAGTAAACTTCGCCTTATCTTTCCAAAACATCCTCCTGAGTTATTGAAATCGTGCTTCCCTTTTGTAATTATAGTTCATTGGTTTATGTACTGTTCTTACTAAATTTCATTATTGCAGTGGCAAGTGTAACTGGCATAAACAAGTTTGGACACAAACACGGTTAACTTTTGGTAAGCACGCAAGCTTTGCTGGGGAAATCTGGGTACAGACGCTGCCCAAGAGTGAGGCTACCAGCCATCAGCATTCACGGTCAAGGTCCATCATCATCATGCAGTTTGACAAAATGAATTAGGAGTCAGTGCATTTGCTGGATTGGCTAAATAAAGGTCATTTGAGGGAGATTTCTACTGCTCAAGCTCTCTAATGCTCACTTTCCTCACCTGAGAATATTAAAGAGTATCTACCTCTGTATTATTAAGATTTAAGTGAAGTAAGTAAAGTGCTTAGTATAATCCCTGGCATGAAGTAGCAGCTTTATTTTGTAATAGCCCCAAATGGAAAATGTGCCTTACTATGGTCATGTATTTTATTTCAGAAAGCACTCATAAAGTTAGGGCAGGAAGGACCTTAGATATTGCCTGACTCACCTCATTCATTTTATGGATGGGGGCAGTGGCTGGACAACAACACCCCAACACTCACGTCGGCATGGAGGGCTGAAGGTCTTGAGCCTCGGCATCAAATGGGTAACCCTAAGGAAGCACCCCAGGGGGCTTCCTACTAAAGGCATCTGAAAACCTGGAGAGTCTAATGCTAGGAGAGGAACTGCAGACTTTATGTCAGACTCTTCAGGAAGCTGATCACCTGGTAGCTGTGACCCTACATATTTTTTAAGTTTTAAGAGAAGTCTGTCTCTTTATTGACTGCTTGAGGGGAATGACACAGGAGGAGTGGATGGTCCCGAGGCCTGGCTGGCCAAGCTTCACCGGCTTGCTGAAGGTGATGGAGAACTTGCCAAGGTAGTGTCCAAACATCTCAGGCTTGATTTACCCCTTGGTTGAAGGTCTTGAGGTTGTACACGCCCACCATGGTGCCCACCGCCCCTGGAAGGGCGATCAAGTCCCACAGGTGCGTCTTCACCACGTAGGATTCCCCCTTGGGCGGTGCCCCCTGCTTGACCTCTCTCAGGCATTTGGGTGCTGCCTCCCCCACGACCAGGTTCGGCTGCCGCTGGGGGCGCTGTCCAGCCGCTTCAGCTGCTTCGGCCTGAGCTCAGAGGCAAGTTCCGCAGCCCTTGAGACCCAGTGCGCGGTAGGTGAACTTGCTTGGACCGTCCCTGTCTTCTGTCCCATTTCTCCCGTCTTGCAGGTTCTGTGGGAAGCGGTGAGAACATCTTTTCAAAACGTTTGCTGAATTCTACTTTTGAATTGGATGTTCCTTCATATAATTCAAGTCGGGTCTGTGAAGAGAGGCGAAACCAGGCCGCAGTGAGGCAATGGGGTAAGGGAGTGAGAAGATTGTGAGACTAATAAGTAACTGAAATTTGAGTTAGTAAGGAAGTTAGAAATTTCTGAAAGCATCATTTGCTTTTTGCCAGCTTGGATTTAGCTTGAAATAGAGACCTACATTCAAAACCCTGTTTCTTCTTGGGCTGGAAAAATGATCCATTTTTTCCCCCTTGGTGGTGAAAACAAGCCCCTGCTTGTCAGTTGAGAGGTAGTAGCTGGTTTTTGTTGTTGTTGTTGTTTGTTTTTTAATCTGAAGAATCCTTAAGGATGGCATCCACATTCTTGATTAGTGAATGCGATGGAAACATCGTGGTCACCTGCGCTGGCCAGGACGCTGCCCTTTGGTTGTTGGTGTTTGCTGGTACTGGCCGCATCCAGCCTGGGGGATCTAGGTTGCTAGTTGTACCTGCCAAAATGCTTCAGGGTCCTGAACCCCTGGAAGGCATCTGAACTCAATAGCCCTTCAGGGCCAAATACCTGGCAAGAGTGCTGCTTCACAGGTGGTAGGCCTGAGTTTAAATGGTACCTCTTTCTCATTCAAGCAAATCACTTAACCTTTCAGGTCATGCTTTTGTTATGCCAAGAAAACACAAATACAACTTAATAATATTCTTAAATTTGAGTTAATTAATAAGCTAAGTGAATTTATAAACTTTTCGATGAGAAACAGAAACAAGAGATTATTAAAGTGAGCAAGTCAGGGATGATTCCATTTATTTCTAAATTAAAAAAAAAAAAAACAGTTATCCCAGATGCCTTTGCTCTTTGGTATGAAACAGCTGTAACTATCTCATTGCACTTGGTCTTTCACGTGTCATGCTTGTTGTGCTAAATGCTATTCAATTTACCATTTATGGAGCACGCACTATGTGCAGGGGTAGGAGTTAAAAAGGAACCCTGATTATTTGTTCAGAAGTCTGATCATCTTCAGAAGCCGGGAACATCTTTTAAAAACGTTGCCAAATTCTACTTTTGATGTGTCAGCATTCCGTGAGAGGTGACAAGACTTGTTCAGGTATAGACACCCAAAATAGTTCTCGCTGAGAATTACTGTGCTCATCTGTGATCTTCCACCCTCACACTGAAATAAAATTTTAAATGCAGATCTTTTTTTAAAAGAACTAATTGAAATTCTAACAAAGCATTTGATTTTATAAGTTTTGCATTTTTAGATTAAGAAGAATTGTATTAGACTGAAAAAATTCAGAAAAATTTCACTTGTGGCATGGCTCTCATTTACATTTTTGTCAGACTTACTAATGCATATATGGTACTTTATGTGAAGGGAATTAAGAGCTTTTTGAAGAATTGAGTTGGAATCTCAGTCATTTTCTAGATGTGTTTAATCTGCTGTTTAAGGAGGCGGGATATGGGCTGTGGTTCTAATTCTTTTGAAATTGGGATTTTGACATTAAGCATTTACACAATGCTTAGTATAGGAAGTACTGATTTTATAGCTTTTGGGGTAAAACTTCGTGAAGGAGGAGCGAGGTATATTCTGTTTCTGTCACTAAAAACTTGACGATTTCTCATCAAGCTGATGTGTGCATTTGGATTTGCATTAGTTGAAAAATTTTTAAATTTTTTGTAATTAATTTTCATTGTTGTTCTTGTATAGTTTTCTGTCTTTTACTCCCATCCCAGCCTACCGCCCCAGCCCTCCCCACCTCCCTCCCATTTCCACCCCCTCCTAGTTTTTGTCCATGTGTCCTTTATAGTTGTTGCTCTAAACCCTTCCCCTTTCCCCCTGAAATTCTCTCCCCTCTCCTCTCTGGTGACTGTCAGCCTGTTCTCAGTTTCAGTGTCTTTGGTTATATTATGCTTGTTTGTTTGTTTTGTTGATTAGGTTCCTGTTAAAGGTGAGATCATATGGTATTTGTCTTTCATTGCCTGGCTTATTTTGCTTAGTATAATGCTCTCCAGCTCCATCCATGCTGTCACAAATGGTAGGAGCTCCTTCTTTCTTTCTGCTGCATAGAATTCCATTGTGTAAATGTACCATAGTTTCTTGATCCATTCATTTACTGATGGGCACCTAGGTTGCTTCCAACACTTGGGTATTGTAAATTGTGCTGCTATGAACATTGGGGTGCATAGGTTCTTTTGGATTGATGTTTCAGGGTTCTTAGGATATAGTCCTAGCAGTGGAATTGCTGGGTCCAAAGGTAGATCCATTTTTAGTTTTCTTAGAAAATTCCATACTGTTTTCCATAGTGGTTGTACCAGTCTGCAATCCCACCAACAGTGCACTAGGGTCCCCTTTTCTCCACAACCTCTCCAACACTTGTTGTTTGTTGCTTTGTTTTTATGATGGCCATTCTGACTGGTGTGAAGTGGTATCTCATTGTGGTTTTAATTTGCATCTCTCTGATAGCTAGCAATATTGAGCATCTTTTCATGTGTCTCTGGATCCTCTGTATGTTCTCCTTGGAGAAGTGTCTGTTCAAGTCCTTTGCCTATTTTTTTAATTGGGTTGCTTGTCTTCTTAGAGTGGAGTCGTGTAAGTTCTTTATATATTTTGGAGATTAAACCCTTGTCTGAGGTATCATTGGCAAATATGTTTTCCCATACAGTTGGTTCTCTTTTTATTTTAATCCTGTTTTCCTTAGCCGTGCAGAAGCTTTTTATTTTGATGAGATCCATTTGTTTATTCTTTCCTTTATGTTCCTTGCTTTAGGGGACATATCAGTAAAAATGTTGCTGCATGAAATATCTGAGATTTTCCTGCCTATGTTCTCCTCTAGGACTTTAATGGTGTCGCGGCTTATACTTAAATCTTTTATCCACCTTGAATTTGTTTTTGTGTATGGTGTAAGTTGGTGTTCAAGTTTCATTTTTTTTGCACGTAGCTGTCCAGTTCTCCCAATACCACTTATTGAGAGGCTATTTTTACTCCATTTTATGTTGCTGCCCCCTTTGTCAAATATTAATTGACTGTAGAGAATTGGTTTCACAGGAGAATTTTACAAAGCAGTTAAGGAAGAGCTAACCCCGATCCTTCACAGACTAGTTGAAAAAATCCAAAATGATGGAAGACTCCCAAACTCTTTTTATGAAGCCAGCATCATCCTAATGCCCAAACCAGATAAAGACACAACAAAGAGAAAACTTCAGGCCAATATCACTGATGAACATAGACGCTAAAATCCTCAACAAAATATTGGCAAACCGCATCCAACAATACATTAAAAAGTTCATACATCATGACCAAGTGGGATTCATCCCAGGGATGCAAGGATGGTTCAACATTCGCAAGTCAGTAAATGTAATAATACATCACATAGTTGAAAATTGTAAGAGAATATCCATGACAAATTATATAATCTGTGAGAAAGCTTACTCAGAACGGCTTAGTTCTAAAATTTAAAAGAGATGATTTTATTTAAGAAGGATACTGTTTTAAATAGTCAAGTTGGAGTGGTGGTGGGGAAAATGGAGACAACTGTACTTGAACAGCAATAAAAAATAAAGAGATATTTCTTAGTTTACAAAAAAAATAGTCAAGTTGAAGTTTTTTTTTTTTTTTTTTTAAACTAGAAGTGGGTCTATGTTAAGGTTGGAGTAAGTACTTTGGCACTAAGTTTTCTTGGTTTATACATAATTTTAATCAACAAGATATTAATGATGAGTCTAAACATTTAAACACTTTTTATTAAACTCAAAATAAAATATCATGTGTTGAAGTAAAGGGAGTTCTCTGCTCTGGAAATGTATCCATTTTGAAGGTATACACTTCTAGGTCAGATTACTAATATGGTCCAAGGAAATAAGTTTTCAGTTCTTCAAACACAAAACTGTCTTTGCCTCTGTGGGAGGTACAGGTAGGGGGATGGCAGAGCCTGATGAAAATGGAGGTTTACAGGGTTGCAGTGTCAACATTTAGCAAGGAGGATCTTGCTCTGGGCATGAAGTTGCTGAGACGTGAGGTACAGAGAAATTGCCAGGCTTCTTTGCTCTGGAAACTGTGTGATGAGATTCCACATAGACACCACTAATTATGCCGTCCTTGGGGACAGGGACTGTGTTTCTGACATCTTGTATTTATAACACCCAGTATAGGGCCTTACCCATTAGCAATCTGTTCAGTGAATACTGGCAGCTCTTCACAGAGACACAAATGAGCTGGTGGGGGGAGAATTCAGACAGCTTTTCTTTTCACCTCTTGTACTAGGTTGTACATTGTACTCTGCTTTCTGGTTCTGCCCATCGATGCCTGCTCCTTTAGGGGTTCTTTCAGAAAGTCAACTATTAAAATATTAAAAGTAAAGATACCTGGATAGAAGAACCGACCTCTGTTCTGGGCCATTGGTAAAAACCACTTTATCTCCCACATGTTTAGTATCCAGGTGATCATGTTTAAGATTATATAAGTAGTTAAGATTTAAGTTTTAGAATTAGAGAATGTCAGAAATAGAAGGTGCCTTAAAAATCCTCTTTCTTAATACCCTTACTGTAGAGAGAGGACAACTGAGGGTTGCTTAGAACCGAGGTCTCTGCTTGTGCCATCCAGTACAGTAGCCACAGGTGGCCATTCAAATTAAACTTTAAAAAATTTCAATTAAAAGCCACATTTTGTTTTCAATAGCTGCATGTCAATAGACTATCATATTGGACAGTGTCAATTGTAGAACATTTTAATGTTGGTGAAAGTTCTGTTGCACACCATGCTAGATGAGAATTTTTCACTTAAGCTCTTTCTTCTCCATTGTGAAAACCTTAAATGATTGGGTGCCTAATGATTGGCCCCTAACACTGTATCATATGTTTCCATAAATGATTTAAAATTGGAAACGACTTGTGCAATGATGTTGTTACTTACTATGCATTTTTGGTTATCCTAGAAGGGAGGCATACCCAGGAGACTTATGGAGTGTGTGTGGTTCATTCAGACATCAACAGCCTTCAGGGAGGAGTCCCAGAACCACATTCCCTAGATAGAGTGGAAAAGGGCTTATTTGGCTCTTGCTTGCCTCATGTGCTCTGTCAAGATTAATTTCAGCCCTGGCTGGTGTGGCTCAGTGGATTGAGCACTGGACTGCAGACCAGAGGGTCACCAGTTTGATTCCTGGTCAGAGCTCATGCCTGGGATGCGGGCCAGGGCCCCAGTGGGGGGGCATGTCAGAGGCAGGCACCCATTGATGTTTCTCTCCCTCTCTTTCTCCCTCCCTTCCCCTCTCTAAAAATAAATAAAACCTTTAAGAAAATTAATTTCAGGTCTGTGTCAAGTGAAAGCAATTCCTAAAGCTGGCATTTGTAACAGCCCAGTTGAATTTAGCCTCTTCTATGTGCAGCTAAACTTAACACTTAATTTACTTTTTAAATAATGCTGCAGTGAACATTGGGGTGCATATATCTTTTTGAATTAGTGTTTTGGATTTCTTTGAATTAAATACCCAAAAGTGGAATTGCTGGATCATAAGGTACTTCTATTTTTAATTTTTTTGAGGAACTTCCATGCTTTCTCCCATAGTTGCTGCACCAGTTTTCAGTCCCACCAATAATCTAATATTAATGGTTTGTTTTTGAGTTACTAATGCCTTATGAACCTTCATCAGACT
>PVKU01008291.1:0-75616 GCA_004027475.1 Anoura caudifer
CCAGGAGACCCTCTCCCCAGACCTCAGCCAGACAACCCTCTCCCCAGACCTCAGCCAGGAGACCCTCTCCCCGGACCTCAGCCAGACAACCAGTTCCCCAGACCTTGGCCAGGAGACCACTTCCCCAGACTTCGTCCAGACAGCCCTCTCCCCAGACCTCGGCCACACAACCCCTCCTCCTGCTCTCAGGAGGACATCAGCCTCTCCAGACCCTGATCAGATGCCCTACACTTCTGACCCTGGTCAGACTTTCCCATATTCAGACCTCGGTCAGATGCCAGCTCTTCAACCGTCTCCTCCACTAAATGACACTTTTATAACAAAGGAATTTAATCTACCGTTTGTGCTTGGCTTCAGTGGAGATGATGGAGATTACATTGAGATTATACCAAGTGAGAGGGAAGAGAGCAGTGAGGATGACTCATACGAAATCGGCCACGTGGCCTATGATGATCCTTACCAAACTGATACGCGGACAGACATGAACTCCTCCAGAAACCCCGACAGTATCGCAGAGTGGTACCTCCGCAGCAACAACGGAAACAGGAAGTATTATTATATTGCCGCTGAAGAAATATCCTGGGATTATTCAAAATCAGCACAAAGGTTTGGCCAGTTTTCTCCTCTCTTCCCGCCCCCCCCCCCTCCACCCCGGCACTTACTGATTAAAAAAAAAAAGTCCAAGGAGGTAATTCTGGGCAACTAGCTAAGAAGTATAATTTAATTCCCCTATTGCAACTTGGCTTACACTATTTCCTTTGTCAGTTCCAAGATTAGCTACTCTACTCCAGGTAGCATCTGGACAATATACAAATAGCCACTGCAAGAAGTCTGTGATATTCTATAGTTAAAAAGCCCACACCTCTCTCTTCTTCTCCATCATGCATATTCCTTCTTCCTCCTCCTGCTCCAGGGCAGCGCTCAGCCTCTCCATAGGCTATCTGCTCACCAATATGATTTCATTGAAGCTAGCTTATGTCCAAATTTGTGATATAGAAATTTCCTTTTGCATTTACTTGTTTACCAAAAGATATAAAAACTGTCTCCAGATCAATATAAAGTGGATGGCATCTTTGTGAAGTTTAATTCTAAATCCAGGAAATTCTAATAGCAGAGGCCAAGGATATAAACTAGTCTAGAAGCAAAAAACAGTGCCACCCACTTTTATGGTGCTCAAGTGGTTTTCATCCCCATGTTATGTTTCCAGTCTGGAAGGACGAGGTTAGTGGGACAGAAAGGCTGGGAGAAAGGCAGGATGGGATCATCTGTGGATGGCTCATGCTGTATAACAAAGGATATGAGACTGATGGATGAGCCTTTGGCTGTTTGCACAGGCTGCGGAAATTTAAGGGTCAGTGGGAAAATCTGACGTGCTCTGGCCCCAGATAGAGCAGAGGGTGAGCTACGTGAGGAATAATGTGATTTAACCAAAGAAATGTGAGAAGTGTGGCTACTTTCAGATTATAGAACACCCATCCACCCGATGGCCTTCACAGAGGTGTCCTTCTAATTCAGCTGACCATTGTCACCTAGCCCTAAGCCCTGGGCATTGCCCCATTTTGTGGCTTTGTCTGCTTTTGCTATTAAAATCTGCCTAGTTAATATTTGTGACTATATTTGTTCATTAATGCATTGAACAAAAATGTATTAAATGCCTATTATATGCTAATTAATCTGCTAGGCACCGGGAATAAAATTACGAGCTAACCCGGCACAACCCGACTTCATGGAGCTTTTACTCTAGTGGCAGAGTCAGATGTTAGTAGATAATCGCACTGATCAATGACACACAATTTACCACATATAAAAATACTATAAGAATATCATAGGATTTTACTGTGGATACTGTAGTAATCCTATAGGAATGGAGGAATGCTATGAAGAGATTTGAGATAGGCTCACAGGAGGGTTTACCTAAGAAATGATGTGCGAGCTGGCAGCTGGCTTGTGTTTTTAGTCATTTATATTTTCATTCATTTGCTTATCAAACACGTTTCTAGTCAGAGATTCGAGGCAGCATTCTAGATGGAGAGAAAGTGTGAGCAAGGCCCTGTGCTAGGTGCTGTATTCAGAAACAGAAATCATTTCCTAAATTCTTTAAGTCGTCTTTAATTCGTTCTTGTAAAGAAATACTATTGTTACCATTTCAGTGAAATGGATGGTGAAGACAATGATGCTGTTCCAGAAGGCACCATATACAAGAAAGTAGTTTTTCGAAAGTACCTCGATAGCACTTTTACCAAGCGTGATCCTCGGGGAGAGTATGAAGAGCATCTTGGCATCCTTGGTCCTGTTATTAGAGCTGAAGTGGATGATGTTATCCAAGTAAGTCATCTTTGGGGCATTGCTAAGGTCATCAGAGGAATTTCCACGAGCACCGCAGGGTTGTAAAGGTGAAGGCGGCAAGAAAGAGCTATAGGTGACTTACTTATTTTCCAAAATTAACAAATAATTTCATTTCTTCTTAAAGACAGCTTGCCAAGTAAGCTAATGATCCTCAGGAAGAGAAAATCACCTTATGACTTTATTTCTCCCTCTGCTGAGCTCCTACTCCTCCTATAAGGGCCAATGCCATTTCCCCATAATTAACTTTCTTTGACTCCCCCAGCCTTCCCTAAACAGTCAGCCAAATTGCTCCTCCCAAGCACTCCCCTCTAACTCCATTCACACTTGGTTTACAACACCTTTTGTCCCCAGATTTTAACTTGTCCTCACACTTAACTTGAATCCATATGTGCGTCTCTCTCTTCACCAGCAGGCTGAGGGCTTATTGTGAGCAAGAGCCAAGCCTCTTTACCTTCAGATCTGCAGCACCTGTCATTAGCATTGTATTTGTAGATAATGTCAACACTTTTGCTGTGAGCCTAAGAACGAACATGTTTTGGTCTTTCTGGGGAAAGCTACCTGGGCCCTCTCACAGGATGGTTGTAAAAATTAGATGAAGTCATACACATAAGTTACATGGCAACTGGATTCTTGTGAAGTTCAAGGACACTGTGGACCATTGTTTCTTATAGGTGCGTTTTAAAAATTTAGCATCCAGACCATATTCTCTTCATGCCCACGGGCTTTCCTATGAAAAATCATCAGAGGGAAAGACTTATGAAGATGACTCTCCTGAATGGTTTAAGGAAGACAACGCGATCCAGCCCAACAGGAGTTACACCTACGTGTGGCATGCCACTGGGAGGTCAGGGCCAGAGAATCCCGGCTCCGCCTGTCGGGCATGGGCCTACTACTCAGCAGTGCACATGGTAGGTTCCCAAGTGTTGGTCATTTCCCTGGCCTGGGCCCACTAAGTGGAGCGGTCAAGATGATTTCTTGTTAAATGTCTGCCTTGCTACCCGTGAGGAAGGTGTAAGGATGGTGGTCAACCCTCTACAGGTACCGTAGCCAGGGACTGTCCCTGCAGGTAACAATGAGAGGGAAACGCTTGCTCAGTGGGGAGGAGCCAGGATTGCTGAAACAGTTGACCCCTCTCAGAGTGACTGCCTCTCTAGAGGAAGACATTTCGTTGCAATCTCCTTGAGCAGGGATTGGCTTTCTCCTCCTCTTTGGGGAAGAGCAGTGAAGTCAGGTCTCCTCCGTCTTGGGCATGGTAAAGAGAGCCCAGGCCTCGACTTCAATTCCTACCCCGTCGCTTACCTCATGGCCCTCAGACAGTTAGTTGACCTCTCTCGGCCTCAGTTTCCACAGTTGAAGATGAGATAACAACAGTACATAGCACATAGCAGGCACTTGGTAAATTTGTTTAATAAATGAATTCTTTTTTTACCGTCTAGGATTGTTATCAGAATTATATAAGAAGCTATGAGCAAAATATGTACTATAGTAGTAAATGCTCAACAAATAGTATATGTGATAGTATCATCATAATCATTACCATGACTACCATATCAAGATAAACAATCAATCAAAGCAAGGTGTATAAATGCGATAGAATTAGATGAATAATATGTAGCGTTATGAAGCTACTCTTTAAAACCTGCAAAGTCAGAGCCTCTAAGGTTTCCTTTTATATGTGATCAGTGGTTGCTAGAAGAGCAAAGAAAATGCTGAGAGAGAACATGTCCCATTTGTCCCCACTGTCTTCCAGGAAAAAGATATCCATTCGGGCTTGATAGGGCCCCTTCTGATCTGCCGAAAAGGAACGCTTCATAGGGAGAGCAAGATGCCTGTGGACATGAGAGAATTTGTCTTGCTCTTCATGGTCTTTGATGAGAAGAAGAGCTGGTATTATGACAAGAAACCCCAAAGGTCCTGGAGGCGCACATCCTCCGAAGTAAAACACTCCCATGAGTTTCATGGTATTTTCCTCTGACCTTGACCTTGATCTCTGAGCTAAATCACTCTGGGGGACAGTGACGCCTGCCCTTAGGTCTCCACAAGATAAGGCAGAAGACGCTTCTGCAGAACTAGGAGCTACCACTAAAATTAGGTCCTTACATGTTTCAGAGGGCTGATGGGACCTGGCGGTGACACTGGGGGGGGGGACGGAAATGGGAGGAAGTCTGAAAGACAGACACGGAGGCTGCTGCAAAGCACGCCCAAAACGAACCAGCCAGAAAGCCAGCGTGCTTCAGTGAAACACATGTTGAACAGGAATTAGCATTATTCTGCAACCTAAGTAGTTCATGCACCCGTTTCTTAACCTTTAAAGGAAAACTGTTTCTATAGTAGAAGTGATTGCCCACATGTACTTGGTAAAATAAGAGTGACCGCAACAGTTTTAGCATCTGGTGGTGCACGGAAACCACACCCCTAGAATGGGCCGCCCAAACGATCTCAGTGCCTCTCCCTCCAGCAATTCCCTGGCTTGGTTCCTGAAATTCCACAGCCGTTCCTTTAATTGTAGAAGAGTTAACAGCAACAAAAATTTCCCTCACTTTAGTCCCTGCTAAGTGCAGGGTAGCACTAAGCTTTATCATTTAAATGTCATATTGTTTAAGGTGATCAAATTTACCAGGTGCTGTAAATACACACACACACACACACACACACACACACACACACACACACACACACACACACTTCACTGAGGGGAGAGTGGGCACGTCTCAGAAGCCTGCACATCCAAGCTGGGAAGGGGCAGAGCAGCTACCCTATGAATGAGAGAACAAGCACGCACCACTCTGGCTGCAATGAAGTCCAACTTCGGGACTGCCTGAAGTTTCTCTGGATGCAGAAGGCCTTGAGGTGGTTTGCTGCACATCGCCTTTCTTGCCCTCTTTCCTCTAAACACTGGAGTTCCCGCATCTGGCTTACTGATTGGTAGCAGAGGCAAATTCAAACTGTAAATGGGAAGGATACATGGGTAAAGCACAGAGCAGGAGCAGTGGGAGGTCTGGGGAAAAGACTGAGGAAGTGCAGAAAAGGGGGCTCGCCCACATTCTGCCGCAGGCTGTGTGAGAAGGAGTTGGTGGTCCTTACTGACATCATGCTGCATAGGGGACCCTGAGTGGACCTGGCATGCAAGGAAGCTGGCTGATGGGTGGGACCCTCCTAGGTCCTTACCAGTCTCTCTCCTGGTGTACACAGATTTGTAAGTGATTGCAAACTCTCTGTCCTTTCAGCCATCAACGGGATGATCTACAACTTGCCTGGCCTGAGAATGTACGAGCAGGAGTGGGTGAGATTGCACCTGCTGAACTTGGGTGGCTCCCGAGACATCCATGTGGTTCACTTCCATGGCCAGACCTTGCTGGAAAATGGCACTCAACAGCACCAGCTAGGGGTCTGGCCCCTTCTTCCTGGTAAAGAGCTGGGCCCTGACAAGAGGTCTTGGCTACAAAGTGGCAAGAAGGCAATCTTAGCATCTCTCACTCTCCCTCACTCCCTCTTTGGGCATTTCCTTCTAAGGAGTCATGCACGGGTTCTGGGTGAGCCCACACCCCAGAGCTGCATAGAGTGTGTGAGAAAAGCCAGCTGGTGTGTGCACCATTTGCAGCACCGTGCTCACTAAATGTGTGGTCCCACTTGGCTCTGCAGAAGGTGGGGTCTAGTGCAGCCTCTTCTAAGCCACCATGTGTCACGTGGACCAGATCTTAAGTGGATGACAGCATGACTCCCTCGGGGCTCAGGCAGCGTGTCAGAGGATTTTTGATTTCTCAAATTCTACTCCTCACTCTATCATTCCGATATCTTCAGGCAAGTGACAACAAGATTCTTAACCTTCAACTGATATGTGAGGCTATTTAAAGAAAAAAATTCTTTTAAAAAAATGATTATAAAAGCTAAAAAATAACGAGGGTATTTAGAGCCTTTCATGTGCAAAACAATGATAAGGTTTAAACAAACTAGTCATCTAAAAGGATTCTTATGTGCCAATGAGTTATTTGTAGATATATGTTGGGGGGGGTTGTGGGGAGGGCTGGATGCCACTGATTCTCAAAGTGTAGCAGCGTCATGAAAACCTAGGAAGCCAGCTGAAATGTCGACGCTGACGCAGTGATTTCACTCGCAGAGACTTGAATCCTGCAGATCCAGGGCCACTCTATTCAAATCAGGGACAGAGGGGATTAGGGCAAACCCACTCCTCACTCTCCACCAAATATGACCAGACCAGCCTGCCTCGCCAGGAGCCTGCTGAGGCAGCACGAAGAAGCTGGGGTGGGCAGGCCCTTCAAACCTACACTTCTGCGCTTGGGAGGGGGAGGCTGATGGTCTTTATTAGTGTCTGAGGGTGGTGACCATGGCTATTACTTTTTACTCGCCACCTGGGAAATGCCCACAAATTGTGGTGAGCAGATTTGAGTATTCACCAGCAGGAGGTACTGGTCAGTAGCAGACCAGGTAATCAGAGGTTTCAAGAATCTCATTCTTTCAGTGACGTTCTGAGCCAGTTTACGAGTACTCCGTCCAACTAGGTAAACTTGATCAAAAATTCGAAACATGGGAGAAGGATGTTTTATTTTAATTTTCTTCTATGAGAAAAGAAAAGCTAGTGAAATGAAGAGAGAAAAAGGAAACAGACCATAGTTTTGAGACCCAGTGATGGGTCATTCAAGGTTGCTTTGATATTCAGGACTGTTGAGCTCTACCCTGTGTGGGTAAACTTGTAAGATTTAGATAAATGAAAGCTCCCTTCCAGTGAGGGGTGTTGGAGATTTTTTCAGGTTCTGGGGTATTTATTGGTAGTTGTGTGTGTGCTGATGGTGGTGGTGGTGATACTGTTGCTTTGATCAGTTTGTCAGACCTGTAGTCCTGCCTGGAAAGCAATGGAAAACTCTTTCAGTTCTATTCTAAAGCTGCTTGTGATGCAGCAATGTGAGGACTGTTTGATAGCTGTCAATCTGCAGGAACCTGTCACTCTTTGAGGATGCAATGTTGTCTTTCACTCTCTATTTCAGGTTCATTTAAAACTCTTGAAATGAAGGCATCAAAACCAGGCTGGTGGCTCCTAGACACACAGATTGGAGAAAACCAGAGGGCAGGGATGCGAACGCCCTTTCTCATCGTAGACAGAGGTATCGGCAAGAGCCACGTGACATTTTTAGCAGGAGAGTCCTGTTACTAGAATATTACCTATTTTTAGATAGAAAATATTCAACTCGAAACTCCGATATCACAAGGACACACTGTGTAGTGGTGATTACTTTCATTCTGGCCATGGTCTAATTACACCGTAAATATCAGTCATCTAGAAAGCTTACACCAAAGGGGTTCAGCCCAAAGGCATTCCTCTCACTTAGGGAACCAGTATAAAGCATCCTCCTTCATTGTTTCTGACCCATGGAAAAGTACATGGAAGAAATTCTCCAGGCTCCTGGCAGGGAGGAGGAAAAAGATTTGAGGAATTCAGCAATAACCAACGGAGTCAATGAACTTGGCATCCCTGTATTTGAGAAAAAATGTCCATCTGTCTGTCCAGCCAGCCAGTCAGCATTTGTTAAGCAGCTGTTGAGTACCAAGCACTGTGCCAACACCCAGGTGGTTCAGTGGCTGCTGTTCCCTTAGCTGGTATTACCGTTCAGGTAAATTTTTCACAATGCAGTCTTTTGAGGGCCAGTACTTAATGTTGTAACGTGTTTTATTTTAAGATATAAGCAAATGGAAATCAGTTTAAAAACTAATTGTATTTCAGGATATCAGTTTTCCTCAAGGGTGTCATTATTTCTATTAAAGTACCAGCCTTGTTAGTGCATTAACCATTTTATGATCTGATATGTTTAAGTCCGTGCTATACAAAGTAGGAAACAATTATCTCATTACTGGCCCACCAGCGGTATAATCTCTAGCCGTGGAGTTATACCTTGTTAAGTGTATTTTCTAAGCAAGAATTATTCATTGTCCTGTTTCCTGTAGAATGTAAGATGCCAATGGGACTGAGTACAGGCATCGTAGCAGACAGACAGATCAAGGCATCTGAGTTTGTGGGTGAGTAGTGACTCCTGCAGTGGCGCGGGACACAGCCTGTGAAAACCATGCCATCCCCACCCCCCAGTAAATAAGGTTCCCGAAGAGTCTCTCCCAGAGAAGACCAAGAGTTTGGCCTCCTGACACAGGCAGTCTGACCTATCAGCAGACTGGGCGAGAGGGAGCCTGCTTATGACCATGTGCCCTTTCCCCAAACTCTCCCCATTCATCCCATTCTGGGTTTGATCACACCTGTGGTATTCCAGCCACATTCCCAGGGTCTTGTCCACCAAGTGTTGGAGTCCCCACCAGTAGGGCCCTTTGTCGTGCCAACCATTCACCTATTCAAGAAACTCTGTAAATCATCCACTGACTGTGTGTCAGAAACTCCTAATTGTCTTCACTGCTCGAAGTCCTTCCCAAAATCAAGAGGTTGATTGCAAGAGACCACAAGTCTCCCATAAATCCCTCCCCTGCCTTCCTGGTTGGGAAGCAACCACAGAAACCACATCAACATAACCAAGGAAAGACAAACACAACCTGTATGCAAGAAAGGGGGTGGGTGGTGGTTGACAGCTGAGGGAGTAAGACCTCCAGCCAAGATTTCATCGCCACGGTGAACTAGGTCAGGAGCAGAAACCGGTGCCGACTGCCTGGTCTTCTAACTGCAGACAAAGGCCTGAAGGGGCCTGGTTTGCCACCTGCAGTATACCTCAACTCGCTGGAGAAATCGCTAACTGTATGCTTGTTTGTTTTTCAATTGTATTTTATTGATTATGCTATTACAGTTGTCCCATTTCTCCCCCATCATTTCCCTCCGCCCTGCACACCCCCTCCCATCCACATTCCCCCCCTTTAGTTCATGTCCATGTGCCATAGTTCTTTAGCTTCTACTTTTCCCACACTATTCTTGCCCTCCCCCTGCCTATTTTCTACCCACCGTCTATGCTACTTATTCTCTGTACCTTCCCCCCTCTCTCCTCCCACTTCCCTGTTGCTAACCCTCCATGTGATCTCCATTTCTGTGTTTCTGCTCCTGTTCTAGCTGTTTGCTTAGTTTGCTTTTGTTTTAGGTGTGGTGGTTAATATCTGTGAGTTTGCTGTCTTTTCACTGTCATATTTTTATCTTCTTTTTCTTAGATAAATCCCTTTAACATTTCATATAATAAGGGCTTAGTGATAATGAACTCCTTAAACTTGACTTTATCTGAGAAGCGCTTTATCTTCCCTTCCATTCTAAGTGAAAGCTTTGCTGGATAGAGACATCTTGGATGTAGGTCCTTGCCTTTCAAGACTTCAAATACTTCTTTCCAGCCCCTTCTTGCCTGTAAGGTCTCTTTTGAGGAATCAGCTGACAGTCTGATGGGAACTCCTTTGTAGGTGACTGTGCCCTTATCCCTTGCTGCTTCTAGAATTCTCTCCTTCATTTGAATCTTGGCTAATGTAATTATGATGTGCCTTGGTGTGTTCCTTCTTGGGTCCAACTTCTTTGGGACTCTGAGCTTCCTGGACTTCCTGGAAGTCTATTTCCTTTGCCAGATTGGGAAAGTTCTCCTTTATTATTTGTTCAAATAACTTTTTCACTTGTCACCCTTCCTCTTCTTCTTCCGGTACCCCTATAATTTGGATGTTGGAACGTTTCAAGATGTCCTGGAGGTTCCTAACCCTCTCCTCATTTTTTTGAATTCTTGTTTCTTCCTTGTTTTCTGTTTGGTTGTTTCTTTCTTCCTTCTAGTCCACTGCATTGATTTGAGTTCCAGTTTTCCTCCCATCTCTATTGGTTCCCTGTGTGTTTTCCTTCATTTCACTTATTGTAGCCTCCATTTGTTCATCTAATTTGCGACCAAAATCAACCAATTCTGTGAGCTTCCTAATCACCAGAGCTTTGAACTATGCATCTGATAGGTTGGCTACCAGTGCTATGAGCTCTGCATCTGATAGGTTGACCACCTCCTGGTCGCTCAGATGAATTAGCTGTGGGGCCCCTATCTGTTCTCCATTTGAGCTATCCTTGGTTTTGGTTTTTTGTTTTTTGGGGTTTTTTTTGGTCTGGTTGCAGTGAGGGGTGGAGCCTTAGGCATTCACCAAGGCGGGGCAACCCAGTCGCTGGGTTGTGATGCATGATGTGGGGGCGGGGTTCAAGAGGGAACAATGGCACCTGCTCTGCTCTCCTGCAGACTCCAGTCCCCTCCACCACTCTCCCTGAGCAAATTGGGCCCCTCTGGTGCTGATATCTGTGTGGGTGGGCTCATGCACATTCTAGGACCCCGTGGGTCTCTCCAACAAACTCTCCCTCGAGACTGGGATTCCCTCCTGGCACTCCAACTCCCACAAGCGTTCTCAATTGGTGCCCTTTAGGCTTTATTCCTGGCGCTGGGGCCCTGTGCTGTGCAGTCTTTCTCGCTGCTTGTTTTTGCCTGGTTTATCTGTGCATGAATGTGCACCTCACTTGGTCTGCTCGTTGCCTCCCTGCATCCAGTAACCGCTGCCTGTGTGCCTGGGACCACCAGCTACCGCTTCTTCCCCCCTCGACTCCTTTCTGCCAGTCACCGACTCCGCCCCTCTTACTGGTCCAGGTGAATCATTGTCGGACTTCTGTATAATTCAATACTCTATCTGGACTTCCAGCCAAGATGGAGACATAGGTGGACACACTGTGCCTCCTCTTACAACCAAAATTAAGGACAACAAAGATTTAGAAACAAGAAAACAACCAGAACTCATAGAAAATTGAACTGTACGGAAGTCCAGCAACCATTCATCCAGACCGGCAAGAGGGGCGGAGTCATGGCAGGAAAAGTGGAGGTGCAGACTGGGCTCGCAGGCAGCAGCAGCAGCGGCTGGCAGACCCCAGGTGCACAGGCGGCGGCTAGTGGACCCCGGGCACAGAGTGGCAACTATGCAGACCCAGTGAGGCTGCACAAGGTGGCTGGCTGACCAGGTGGTCCCACATTTGTGTGCAGATAATCCAGGTGAAGGGGAAGTGGCAGAAGGAACTGGAATCCGAGAGAAAGTGGAGCAAGGGCCATTGTTTCCTCTCGGACCCCACCCCCACATATAGCGTCACTACCCAGTGACTGGGCTGCCCCACCCTGGGGAACACCTAAGGCTCCACCCCTCACTATGTAACAGCCATGACCAGACCAAAAAACAAAAACAAAAACAAAAACCCAGAAACAAAAATGGCTCAAACCGGAGAACAAGTCAAAGCCCCAGAGCCAATTCATCTAAGCAACCAAGAGATAGCCAACCTATCAGATGCACAGTTCAAAAGCCCTGGTGATCAGGATGCTCACAGAATTGGTTGATTTTGCTCACAAATTAGATGAAAAAATGAAGGCTACAATAAGTGAAATGAAGAAAAATGCACAGGGAACCAATAGAGATGGGAGGAAAACTGGGACTCAGATCAATGGAGTGGACCAGAAGGAAGAAAGAAACAACCAAACAGAAAACAAGGAAGAAACAAGAATTCAAAAAAATGAGGAGAGGCTTAGGAACCTCCAGGACATCTTTAAATGTCCCAACATCCGAATTATAGGGGTACTGGAAGGGCAAGAGGAAGAGCAACAAGTGGAAACGTTATTTGAACAAATAATAAAGGAGAACTTCCCCAATCTGGCAAAGGAAATAGTCTTCCAGGAAGTCCAGGAAGCTCAGAGTCCCAAAGAAGTTGGACCCAAGGAGGAACACACCAAGGCACATCATAATTACATTAGCCAAGATTCAAATGAAGGAGAGAATTCTAGAAGCAGCAAGGGATAAGGGCACAGTTACCTACAAAGGAGTTCCCATCAGACTGTCAGCTGATTTCTCAAAAGAGACCTTATAGGCAAGAAGGAGCTGGAAAGAGATATTCCAAGTCATGAAAGTCAAGGACCTACATCCAAGATTGCTGTATGCAGCAAAACTTTCATTTAGAATGGAAGGGAAGGTAAAGTGCTTCTCAGATAAGGTCAATTTAAAGGAGTTCATCATCACCAAGCCCTTATTATATGAACTGTTAAAGGGACTTATCTAAGAAAAAGAAGATAAAAAGTATGAGCAGTAAAAAGACAGTAAACTCACAGGTATTAACAACTACACCTAAAACAAAAGCAAACTAAGCAAACAGCTAGAACAGGAGCAGAAAAACAAAAATGTTGCTAACCCTCACATGGAGGGTTAGCAACAGGGGAGTGGGAGGAGGAGAGAGGGGGAAAGGTACAGAGAATAAGTAGCATAGATGTTAGGTAGAAAATAGACAGGGGGAGGACAAGAATAGTGTGGAAAATGTGGAAGCTAAAGAACTTATGAAACATGGACATGAACTAAATGGGGGGAGTGTGGGTGGGAGGGGGTGTGCAGGGTGGAGGGGAATGATGAGGAAAAATGGGACAACTGTAATAGCATAATCAATAAAATGTATTAAAAAATACTCTATCTGTTCTGGTTGGGTTGGTTTTTTTTTGTTCTATATTTTTGTTGTCCTTAATCCTGGTTGTGAAAGGAGGCACAGTGTGTCCACCTACGCCTCCATCTTGGCTAGAAGTCCTCTAACTGTATGTTTTTTAAAAAATTCATAATAAATTCTCTTTTTCCTTTGGATTTAGGTTCTTGGGAGCCCAAATTAGCAAGATTGAACAATGGTGGATCATATAATGCTTGGATGACAGAAAAAATGTCAGAAATTGACTCTAACCCTTGGATCCAGGTATGACTTATCAATTTGGTAATATTTACTGCTACTGTAATAATAAAAGTGACACTAATAATTTCTTCTTGTCCTCGCAATGTTGTTAGGGGAAATAGCAATTACTAGGTGTTCGGCAGTATTCTAAGTACATAGCATACTTAAAATGAGCCATAGGAGGTTGGTTCTAGTCATATCCCATTTTACAGATGAAAAAGCCAAGACAGAGGGATTGACAAATTCTCCAAAGTCACACACAACTAGCTGGTGGTTGAGCTGGGATCCAGGTCCAGGTCCACTGTGCTCAAACACGAATAACATCTAGCTATTTTATTAGTTTGCTAAGACCTGAGGGGCTGGCTCCTTGGTTCTAAAGAAAGCTGCTTGCATAATGAATTACAGCAGCATGTGACTCGTTGACGAGGACAGGACTGTTCAGTGGCTTTGCTGTATTGCAGGTGGACATGCAAAGGGAGGTCCTGTTCACAGGGATCCAGTCCCAAGGTGCCAAACACTACCTGAAGTCCTACTACACCACTGAGTTCCGTGTGGCGTACAGCTCTGACCAGACCAACTGGCAGATCTTCAAAGGGAACAGCACGAGGAACGTGATGGTCTGTGAGCAGTGTCTTTCTGAGTCTCCAAGACTCACCCCATGGTCACTGTGGCTGTGTCCATAACTCTTTCTTTTTGTACAAATACTGCTTTTCTGGGCATTAGAAACATAAAGGACTTTCTTAGGGCCTTATGGAGGAAGGGGGTAAAGTGATGGGTCTGTCAATTACAAATTAAAGGGATAAGTCTGACTTCTGAAATTTCAAAACTCCACAAAACTTTTCAAAGAACCACTTGATCATCAAACTAAATACCAGACTTTTTGAATTAGCAGCTGGTGTACAGCAGAGTAGAATATCTGCTCTTGTGCCTTAAGAAGCTCATGTTAAAAATATCCCACCAAGAGGTTTGATTTTATTAATTTTCCTTATTCTCATTTTCTATATTATCTATAACTAATTTTCTATATCATCACTCAGCTATTCCTAGTAATAATCATTTGTGTTATACCTTAGGATAGATCAGAAAAATCTTAAATTATGATTCTTACTAACCAGTAGTGGAGAGAGAACACAGATCCCAGTCACATTTCCTAAATGATAGAGTTTTACATCTATATTCACGAGGGATATTGGTGCATAGTTTTATTTATTTATTTTTTTGTGCTGTCTTTTCTGGCTTTGATGTCAGACTAATAGTAGCTTCAAAAAATAAATTGGGAAGCATGCTGTTTTATTCTATCTTGTGGAAGAGATTGTCTAGAATCAGTGTTAATTCTTTAAGCATTGGTAGAATTTGCCAGTGAAACCTTGGGGGCCTGGAGATTGCTCTTTCAGGAATCTTAAAATCACAGACTCAGTTTCTTTAGCAGTACAGTCTTTTCAAAGTATCTGTTTTATATCGGGTGAGTTGGGATAGTTAGTGCTTTTTCGATAAACTAATCCATTTTCTCTGAGTTGTTAAATCTATGTCTAGAGCTGTTTGTAGTTTCTCCTTATCAGCCTTCTGATGTCTGCCAGGTCTATAATGATACTGCCCAGTTCCTGTCTGATATTCTTCTCTTTTTACTTTGTTAGTCTCGTTAGAGATTTGCTGGGGGTGAGGGGGGAAGGGGGCAGTTTATCTTGTCAAAGAACTGGCCCTTTGTTTCATGGCTTTTATCTACTATTTTTCTGTTTTCTGTCTTACTTACTCAGTTACTTACTCAGTCTGCTCCTATCTTCTGTTCCTGCTGGATTTTTCTGACACTTCTCAGGCAGGGGGATGGGACACAGTCCCCTTACTGCCAGATGATCAAAGTCCAGGACCCCCACCTGAGGAGGGACTTCCTCCTCCTTATTGCTGAGTGGGGGTGACATGCAGTTCGCTGGGAGCCCTGTTAGGAACTGTGAGGACGAAGGTCCTGGGTCCCTAGCTGACATGACCTGGGAGGGCGCTGAGGTGCCTCACTGCAGTCTCACAGCCGTGGAAGTCAAGGCTCTGCACTTGACTACAGTTGGGTGGGGTGGGGCCATGGTTGTTTCTATGGAGTTTAGCTTGAAGCAGAGCAATTATTGTCTAAAAGTTTTCTGTTTGGCTGGGCCGTATTTTCTTGGTTCTGAGGCTAGAGGAAGCAGGCTTTTGCTGGGGCTGTGCTGTCTGGACACATTGGTGTTTCCTGGTTGCTGGCTTCTTCTCTTCCAGGTCTGGGATCTATGGGGTGAAAAGGAAACCCATGCTATTCCTTGGGTCCTAGAACTCTAACCAGTCTACCTTCTTCTCTCCACCTTCCTGAGTGTTCTTATGTTTTCAGCTGTACTTAACAGGAAGAACAGGGCAAAGGACATCTATACCACATTCCTAACATGGAAATGTCCTCAAATATTTCTAAGACCAAATGGATTTGGTTCCGGTCACGTGGAAACTTAAAATTACAATATGAAATGAGACCAATGTTTTACTATAAAATCATTTATAGAGAATTTTTACATAACAAAGCTTTTCCCTTTTCCTCTAGTATTTTGATGGCAATTCAGATGCCTCTACGGTAAAAGAAAATCAGTTTGATCCACCAATCGTGGCTAGATACATTAGGGTCTATCCAACTCGATTCTATAACAGACCTGCCCTTCGACTGGAGCTGCAAGGCTGTGAGATTAATGGTAAGGAACCAAGATGCGTTACTATCTCAGCGTCACTCAGAGAATCAAGACTGGGGGTGTGGGAGAAGAGGAACACGTTTCATTCCTCTTCAATCACTTTGGCTCCTGAAAATATCTGTTGGGAAGCAGAGGCTCCACTCAGGTAAATGCTCATGTGACTTAGAAGGACACAGGTACTAGCAGCACCTGGATGGCATGGACTCTGCCCTGACACTCCAGGGAAGGACCAGAACTTAGAATGACCTCTATCTGCCCATTTTCAATAGAACTGAGATGCACACTAGGCCTGTCTCTTCCCCCATTCTCCAGGTCATCTGTTTCATTGTAATGAAAGTATCCACCAACGTTCCTAGTACATATTAGAGTTCAGTGACTGTTTCTGAAATCTCAGTCTGCTTTCCAAATTCCTGAAACCTTGACCATACTTCTGTATTCTGGTCTGCACCCTGTGTAGGTCCCTGAACCTTTGCTGTATAAGATGCTATGTTTCAGGGGATGTGATAGGACTGATGGTATAAATAAATCCAGGTGACTCTCAATGGCCATAATAAAATTCTACTATATATAATAAAAATGCTTAAGAGTCTTAACAACTATTCTCCTTCTCTGAATCAAAGTGGTGCTTTCCGGAATTTTTTTGCTAAAAAAGCACATGTAGAAAATAATACTTTTCACTGGAGTAAAAGAATAAAGGAGCTGACAGGGCTTGGCCAATCCAGACACTGCCTGACTGCTCATGACCAAGGGGAGAGGCAGACCAACACACAGGCACCCCGGAAGCCTGCTGTGATGCACCCGCTGGGAAGCCACAGCACCCTCTCTCAGCATGCGGGAAGGGCCACCGCTCATGGTGGAGACTGGAGCTGAACCTGGGGATCAGTTTCTTATCAAAGCAGACAATGTTACCTTATACTGTTGACATTCCGAGGGGTACAGATGTGGGCACTTCACCAGTGCCCAGGTAGCAGTGGGCTGTAACATCCTCCCACGAAATGCAACTCTGGAGCGGCAGGAGCACTCCCCAAAATGTCTCTGCAAATCGTTGTTTTTTCCTTTCCGCATGGTCTATGATGTAAGTGGTAGTTTGTTTTGCTCACAGAGTCAAGCCACCGAAAATTGGACATTCACCTCTATTTTCTATACAAGAAGTATTACATTTTTTTAAAAAATCTAATTTTCATATTATTTATATTAGTATTCTTTTAATGTCAATTAGTATTCTTCTTTTTAAGCCTTTTTAAATTGAGTTTTTGAGAGAGAGACATCAATTTGTTGTTTCACTTATTTATACATTTATTCATTAATTCTAGCACGTGCCCTGATCAGGGATGGAATTTCCAACCTTGGCTTATCAGAAGGATTCTCTAAGCAAATGACCTACCTGGCCAGGGCCAGCCTCCCCCCCTCCTAGCCACCCCCGTGGAGACAGTAAGGTAGCACTTCAAGGCAACATCTGCGTGATTTACTAGCAAGAACCATGTGTCACCAAGATGACGGTGATGGTCAGCGGGCTGGGCTCACTCACTAGCTATGGTTCTTATACTCTCAGGTCAGCCTCGCTGCCTGTGACATTTAAATTCATGCCCTGACAGAATTCTAAAGGGTGCATATCACAAATCACTCTCAAAGGGCTGAAAATAAATCATGGAACATGAGTACCAAGGGTCCACTTTACCTTCTTCTTCTTAGCCGTTGTTAGAAAAAGAAACGGAGCTTGTTTTCATACACATGGACACGAGTGTTGTCTACCTCGAGCCAAACCCTGAGGCTGCACAGCTCTCTGACGGAGGGAAATGAGTTTGGACGTTCTGGTGTCAGACGCCTGGGCCCGAATCCAGTTTCTGATTCTTCTAGCAGTGTCACTGCGGGCAAGTTACTTTCCCTTGCTCTGCTTCTCTCCTTGGTAAAACAGAGGCAACGAAAGGCCAGGCAATGAATATTTTAGGCTTTGTGAGGCATACATTCCTGTCAAAACTTGGGAGCATTACATCATAGTACAAGTAAAGCCTGGAAACAGGTGTGCACTTGGAAGGTAACAGTGGATTGTCGTGATGGCTGTTTTGTCGTCACTCAGTGGTCACAGTGTTCCTTATCTCCTCTGCACACGAGATGTCCTGCAGGGAATGCCGGTGGCGCATAATCAATCACGTTACCTTTCTCTCCACAGGCTGCTCCACACCGCTGGGCATGGAAAGTGGAAAGATAGAAAACAAGCAAATCACAGCTTCCTCGTTTAAAAAGTCCTGGTGGGGAGATTACTGGGAGCCCTCCTGTGCCCGTCTCAATGCCCAGGGACGTGTGAATGCCTGGCAAGCCAAGGTGACTTACCCCCTGTGAGCACAGCCCTCCCAGCTTCCAGGAGAAAACACAGACCCCACCGTAAGGAGCTTGGGGGCCTGGGAAGCCAGACAGTCATTCCCTGTTCCTGCAGGTTCTGGTCCTAGGTCCGAGAATCTAGGCTGCCTGCTGACTTGAGAGCTGCAGCGTTGGCTCTGGCTCACAGAGAAGTCATGTATCATCTTTGCAGGTCTTTGTCTAATCTTAATTTAGATCAGGGTGGGCAAAAGGCCAAGCAATGAATATTTTAGGCTTTGTGAGGCATACATTTCCTGTCAAAACTACTCATCTCTGTCATTGTAACAGGAAGGTAGCCATAAACATTATTGAAATGAATGCTCATGGCTGTGTTCCAATAAAACTTTATTTACAAAACCAGGCAGTGGGCCAGATTTGGCCTAGAGCTGTACTTTGCAACTCCCCTTTGAGACAACTGACATTAGCAATAAATGATTTAGATTTGTAACATATTCTCTTTTTCCCCATCCCACAATCCAGCAATATTTTTTTTTATTTTCTTAAGAGTACCATTTAAATTGTTTTTGCTTCCTTTTTTTTTGAGAACTTGTGACATTCCTTTACACAACTAGCAGCATAGTAAAATGCTACAAAACCAGGATTATAAATAAATCAGTGATCTAAGCTGAAGAAACATCTCCTGGAGACTTATGGTGCTCCTGATATTAGCCCATTGAGTGATTCAGATGACAGGTTTAGGGTAACTCTTAATAACTGACTCACTTTTACTGCGCTGTTCAACTGACCTGAGGAATCAGAATGACATCAGAAATAAGAACAATCTTGCCAACCAATTGAACTCGAGTTCCCTATTTCCTATTCTCCCAACTCCCTCCCTTAAGGAGCCCACACTCCAGTTCCCTGGACTCTCTGCAGATTCCCATACCCTGACCTCGCATCAGGTTACCAGTGGTACCAGTGGAAAAAATGGAAGACCTTGGACCCCATACAGATAGTTTTGGGCACCAATGTCCATGCCTCCACACTCATTTCTGGACTTTCAGAAAATCACAGAATGTTAGAACAAGGGATTCTACAAGCATCTGGTCCAGACTTTCTTTTTATGTCTCAACTCAAGGGAGATTGGATAATTTTAGTTTGGGCTGGCGGCAGAATCAGAAATCCTGTTCTCCCGCCACACAGGCCGGAGCTCCTCCCACCACCTGAAGCAAGCTGAACACCTCACTTTGCAGTTTTGCAGAGGGGGAAACTGAGACCCAAAAAGTTAAAATAATAAAAGTAATAATGTTATGTTACACTTATATAATTTTAAAATATATAATCATTAAAAAAAGAGAAAAAGTTACAAAGAGAAAGTAAGTCGCTTGTTTCCCAGAGGGTCTGTTCATGGTGAGACCGTGCCACCCCACCCTTCCCTTTGCAGCCTTAAAAAAATGGCTCCATGGATAATTTGTTCCTGCTCTTTGTGAAGTAACAAAGGCTCCAAAGACAAAATGCTGGTTTTTAATGCTGCCATTTCAAATCTGGGATTTTAGGTCAGAGTTATTTGTTTCACTTAACCTATTAGCATAAAATGTCTTTATAGGGTCTCTGTAGAGAGGCTGAAATTCTAAGCAAGGCATACAGTATGTAGGCCTGCATGCAGATGGAAGGGTCTCTACCCCTTTGATGCCTGCAGAAAAACTGTATGCCTAGAAAACTACTCTAGCTACCTGTATTTGATATCACAAGCACAGCCCTGATTTGAAGGCATACAAAATACCACCAAATGCCACTAGAGGGTGTTAGGAAGTTAACAAAAAACTATCTAACTGCAAATCATTTTAATTCAAATAACTTTTTTCAAAAATACATAAGGCATATGATTATAAATATACGTGTATATATATGTACATACATAAGCCTGCACATGCAAGTGATGTTGAGAAAAATATATCAATATTTATTATTTCTCACAGAACTGAGTCTGTGGAGCACGATGAATCTCCCACAGTTGAAAATTCATCTCAGATTACTGTAAAACTCAATCAGCCCTTCTGATCCTCTTTCCACAAGTACATCCCTCCAAACACGTGACTAGGCATTCTGTTCAGCCAGAGATAGGACACTTACTATGCCAATCAAGCCCTAGGAATAGCTCTATCGGGTCTCTCAAACATTATCTGTATTTGGAACATCTGCAAAGAAAAAATTGGACTATTTCTCTTCTTTGACATTAGCAGTAGAAAGAAAAGTGGGACTTTTAAAAAAATAAATAGAGAATACGATCCAATTCTTTTACAGAATACCCTTCAGTAATATCAGCAATACCATATTTTTAAGCAAACTTGCTTTCCAGAATAACATTTACAGATAAGGTATCAATTTAATATTTCTCCCCAGCAAATTTCATTTACTTGAAATTTCAACAAATTTTCATTTACATTCATTTACAACAAATATCTGATGGATGCCGACTGCGTGCCATGCATTGTGGTGAGTGCACAGAAAGAAAACTAAGCCCTTTTCCTTAAAGAAGAAGGATACAAAGAAGTAACCAAATAATGATTGTACCGTGTGTGACATGCTCTGAGAGAAGTTAGTATACATCCTGTAACAACAAACAAGGAACTGGGAAGGCTTGGAGGAGACAGGGAATCCTAATGTCATGGAAAAGAAATCCTTTGAGCTGTGTGCATTTCTGGGTAACTTGGTCTAAAACAGCAAAGGTTCTAACAGCTGTCTTATCATTGTGTTCTTATCATTTTCACAGGCAAACAACAACAGACAGTGGTTACAAATTGATCTGCTCAAAGTCAAGAAGATAACCGCGATCGTAACACAGGGTTGCAAGTCTTTCTCCTCTGAAATGTACGTGAAGAGCTACACCATCCACTACAGTGACCATGAAGGGGACTGGAAACCGTACAGGCAGAGGTCCTCCATGGTGGACAAGGTAAAGGGTGGTGTCTCGGCATGAAGAAAGGAATTAGGAAATTGTGCTGTGCTGAGAACAGCACCTTGTATTTGCAAACAGTTCTCTGCATTTGGCAAACGTGCATTGGCATGGACCAGCTCTTTCAGTCTAAATCCTAGCTCTGTGGGTACCTGGCCTTGGGACAGGGACCGTGCTCATTACCTTTCTGCTTTGACTGAGCCACCTGTGACGTGGTGAGAACAAAACTCCAGGGGATGGTGTGGAGCTTCATTACCTCCGACTGAGAGAGATGGGGCTTGGGCCACGGTAACAAATTACCATAGCCTGGGTGACTTCAACACTTATTCATGCACTTTGGGAGGTGGGGGTCCCGACCAGGGTGCCAGCGTGGTTGGCTTCTGGTAAGAGCCCTCTCTCTGTTGCATCCTCATCTGTCCTTCCTTGCTGAATACACACCAAGAGAGAGCTCTGTGACTCTTCCCCTTTTTATTATGCGTATTAATTCCATTCAGTCTAATCCTAATTACCTCCCAAAGGCCCCCTCTCCTCATACCATCCCACTTATTGGATACAAAATTTCAAATTTTATTACATGAATTTTGGGAGGACACAGACATGCAGTCCGTCACAGGGGTCTGGAATTCCTTCCAGTGTGAAATAGCATCCCATCAGCATTGCCTCGGATGTCGTTGTTATTTGTGACCAATCAAATATCCATGACCATAAAACAACCAACCCCTAGGCTGGCTGCTTCTTTGGCTTGGTTTGGTCTGTTTCTCACTGTACCAGTTCAGCCTTACAACAAGATAAGCCTCATTGTCGTAAACAAATAGTGATTTAGCTTCTGCTCTGTGTAAATCTTGGGAAACTTGCTGGGGATGCAAAAAAAAAAAGAGAAAGAGAAAGAAAGAAAAAAAGAAGGAGGGAGGGACACAGTTTAGCTGAAGATACAGGGTATATGGAAAAGGAGAAATATAAGCGCATGGTTGCATTTTATTTCAAATGTTGAAGATAGCTAACCATTTATTGGTGCCACTATCTGGCACTCACTAGGTACTTGTTACCTGTTTACATACTTTTTTTTAATCTTCATAACTTCTCTAATGTTATTATCCCCATTTTGCTAATGAGGAATTGAGAAGCAGAAAATAAAGTAACTTGCTCAGAGTCATGCAGCTACCAAGGGTCTGAGGACAAAGACAGTTTTGCAGCTGCTCTGTAACCCTGCATCGAACGTCCCACTTTCCCCTCATTCAGCTCAGATCACTGGTGAGGTGGAACACCTAAAGAGGTCCGCCTGGGGTGTGACTTCATAACTGACTGAGGGTCATCTCTGAGTTCATGTCTTCTGTGTTCTTTTGATGTCCTCGGTGTGAACAAAAAGAATTTAAAAATTATCTGTAAGATTTTTTACACTCATTATACCATCATTAAGGATTTTCTCACATTTTTGCTTTCAGATTTTCGAAGGAAATAGTAATTTCAAAGGACACGTAAAGAACTTTTTCAACCCACCGATCATTTCCAGATATATCCGCATCATCCCGAAAACGTGGAATCAAAGTATCGCACTTCGTCTGGAACTCTTTGGCTGCGATATTCACTAGAACTGAGTGTTCAAAGACACAGGAAGGACTCTTAGGGCTATCAAGCCAGTTAGAGTAGGCATTGCCTTTTATAGCTGTGTTAAATTCTGTATTAGAGAATACAATTTTGTATATGAAACTTTTATAATGTAACTCCTTGCTATCTTTAAGGGAGATGATGGCTATTATTTTTGCATTATTTTAAATACAAGTGGGAAAATATCAAGAACCAACAAGAAAATGGCTTCTCTTTCACAATGATTAATATGGTATATAAAGTAATATTCCTGTAGTTAACATGCTTTGTGATAATTCTTTTAAACCCTAAACACATTAATAAGAGATTTTTTTTAAACCATTTCTAGCCAGGGTAGCTGTCCCTCCTACATTTTTCTTAAAAACAAACTGTGATTTAAAAGTAAAGGAAACAAACGAGACTCTTAAATGGTTAACTTTCCTTGCCAGTGGAGAGAAAAACAACCTCATCATGTGAAATGCTAAGTGCTTAAACTACCCTGTCCAAGCTCCATGGCAATGACCTTCAGCCCCCCCACGAGGGAAAACACAAGCACGCATATTTTCCGTAGTCCCACTGGCCTTGTGAATGGACTGGTCCTGCTTGGGACTGAAGACAAAACACTGCTGTTCAAAATGAGGGGTCATTAGACACAGAGCAGAATCAAAATAACCAGGGGAGAGCTGGACACGGAATCTCGTCCAGGCTGACACTAGCTGGCACGCTGTTTCAAAACGTAGGTCACCTAAGGTGAAGCTGATGTCTGTGAAGCAAGCGCTGGGGCTGTTGTCCTGAATACAGCTCTGCTTGCCAGGAGGGGCCCCTGCCAACTGACTGCTCTGTGGTCACTCTCTTGAAATTCCCCTTAATAATTTTTAACCGTGAGTCCAACCTTTGCAATTTGCAATGGGTCCCACAAATTACATAGCTAGCCCTGCGTCCCTCTCCTGCAGAAATGGGCAGGATCTCTTCTGATCTCCTGAGGTATAATAGAAGCATGAAAATCATGCCACATATGAGGTAGGGGAATTGATGAGAGTGGAGCATGAGATCCAACTTCATTATTCAATATATACAAAAATAAGGCCACAAAGTTTCAACAACCTGCCTGGGGCTGTTGCTTGTTCTCATCCAAGCTGAAACCAGAAGAAATGTGATTAAACTCCCAGCCTCTCCTTCCTGTCTGGTTTCTCTTTCATAAAAATGGAAATTACAGTGATTATGATTCATCCTCCCCAGACAAGTAGACATGAATATTAATTAATAAGAACTAGTAATTGATCTGAAAATTACTCATTCGGGGATCAATGAAATGTTTGGGTTATAGCTGATCTGTATAGAAATATTAAAACCTCTCTTACTTTGAAATAAAAATATGTGTTTGTATTCCTCTGTTTGAAGTCATTTAGATGAAATTACAACTTTCGCCCTATACCATCTGCTGACCCACCGTACTCCACTGTTTGTTATGCCATAATTGGTTGCTACAGAAAAGAAATAAATGACTCACAGTAGAATCATGACTTGGAAAAAGAGCCAAACAGATACAATCTGTGCATCAATCATTCTCACTGAGAATTGGAGGAGAAGGGCTGTGAGTGCATCACAAATACAGAATGGTCAGAGGAAACACGGAATTAGTTCTCCAGGATTTTTTCAAGTCGCTAAAAGAAATTACAAACTTCAAGACACCTTTTAGAATAACTTTGAATAATCACTGTATTCTGAGTTCAGGACCATTTGGGCAAACACAGGGGAAAAGCCCTAAGCAGGTAGCTTGGATCCTCCAAACAAGCATGAAATGTCTCACCATCTACTGCTCTGGATGGACCAAGAAGAAGCACGTCACAGGCAGTGGAATTTGGCTCAGTAAATGGCACCTGCCCTCAGGCAGTGGGCCTAACACATACTTAAAAATATCAGAGTTCCTTGACCATTTTTCTTGTGGGTTTTTTTTTCTTACAGAGAGTTATTTCATGAAACATTGTGAATGCCTGATTCTCCCAAGTTGTTATGTGCTTGTAGTCGAGAGGCAGGGAAAGCAGAAGGACACAGGCACACAAAAGGACTGTGTGTGGAGAGACATTTACACTGTTGACGCCCAGGTAACAAAGTTTTTCATATCTAGGTGCTGTGCTGGGACAGATTGATTCCACAAGTTCAAGATTTGATCTCTCTCAGTTCTGTGAAAGGTCCTCACCAAACGATATACGAGTATTTTGCATTTGGTATATGGAAATAAAACTTAATAATATTAACTTCCCTAGATGGACCACCATCTCAATTTTTAAAAATAGATATTAAGTTTGTTCTGTCTACACAACCAAGCCCTGTGATGGGTGTTGTAGGGGAGAATCGACAAAGACGGTAGAAGACGCTGCTCTGGCTCTTAAAACACTTGTTGACTAGTTGCACAGAGAAGACAAGCCTAAGAAGCAAACACAGACTGTGGGCAGACCTCACCCTGAGTAGTAAGTTGTATAAAGTCCGTAAGAGGACTGACCCATGCAGGATGGAGTCAGACTGTGAAAGCTTTTGGAGAAGAGGATTTGACCCTGACCTTGAAGACACTGGGCAAATATTAAGGCAATCCATGCAGAACCCCAAAGAAGTGGATTGGGATAAGGGTCAGTGAAGACTTGAGAAATGTAAGAGCTTTATACTTAAATTCAGGCCCCTGTAAGCTTTGCCTGACATACCCACCCATTCTTCCTACTCCTTCAGGACACAGGCTGATACTGGCCTCCCCGCCAACCTCCCTTCATCTCCCACCATGCTCATGAACTCAGTGTTTTGCAAGGTCAAAAGAAATAAAAACAACAGCTGCCTGGGAGGACCTGCCAACCTGGGGGTGAGGTAAGAGAAATGTACACAAACAACACATGTCCCTGTTCTGCGAACTGTGGGTTATGGATGGCAGTGGCCAAATGAGAGAAGTGGGTCACTGTTGGCACTGTCACGGCTGCCACTTTGGACAGGGCTCTGATCACTGTGGGCAACAGGACAGGCATGCTGATCAGAGGGAACGGCCATGGAGTAGAGAGAGTGTGGGTCAAAGCGTGTCACATGTAGGAAGCTGACTGATTGGGAGATGAGACAATCACAGGGGAATATCTGGGAAACAGCAAGACTTAAGGGCTGATGAGATCTACTCTGTCCTGCTTTTCCACTGGCCCACGTCTGAGCCACCTCACATTCAGCTGCGTGTTCATGCTTTACACTTAGGGGCAGCTTTCAGTGTCTCAAGAATGATGTACAGATAGATAATTTCATACACTCACCTGCTTTTTTCTTTTTTGGCAAGAAATTTGGTAATGGGTTTACCTGTTCTATTCCTCCTTGTTGACTAGAGAGGCTTTCTGCAAGTCTGGAAACTGGCAGCCAAGTTTACAATGTGACAGATGATGGAAAGCTTCCATTTTCTGAGTAGTCTTGAGGAAATAGCAACAAAAGCTGTATTTCAATGTAAAGTGCTTATAATTATAGGTGTTGATTATTATTAATAGGAACATTATTAATAATAGTGATAGTATAAATATGACATACTATAATATCAATGTAATGGTATTAATTATTATAAACAATTGTAATTCCTGCTATGTTAAATACCCTGTTTTATACCACTCATTACTTTTTAAAAATTGTGGTAAAATATGCATAACAAAAGTGGATGAAATGGCAAGTTTTATAAGTTTGCAGTTCAGGGGTGTTGAGTATGTTCACACTGTGGTGAAACTATCATTATTTTTTGTAGCTGGTCTATTTTCATCCTGTAACTCCATCCTTTTCCTGGTAGGTGAAGAGTCCGATGCAACTGCACACCAAGCTTCAGCTCTGAGGACTTTCCTATGGAGGTCAGGCGTTAATTACGCGAGCTGAACAAAGAATTCAACAGCTCCAACGGACTTTCTTCAATAGATTTAACTGACCTAATTATGCTTTTGCCCAGGGTGGAGACTGTAAGTTTTTTTAATAGCAGGTGCAAACACTGACATTACAGCCTGAGTCCACAGTCCTAGAATGTGATTCAGAAATCATTGTAAATTATCCACAGACAAATTGGGTAATTTAAAGCAGAAGTAAGTAGAAATGTACTCAGTGAGAAAAATTAATTGGCTGCCAATTGGTTTAAGGAGGCTTACAACAGGGACAGGTGTGCAAGTTGTGCCAGAGTCTCAGCTGGAAGTGATGGTCAGCATCTCAGCCTGTGGTATGGTGTGGATTCTCAAGTCGATTGTGAAGACAGTACTTTTCTGCAATGCACCGAACATGTCTTTAAAAATTAGTGGCTAGTGGTGAGAACATGGTTTGATATTTGCCAGGTTATGAGAAAGAATCTTCTCTGCCCTGCACTCCTAGCAGCTAATGCTCTAAATCAACGGTTCTCATACTTGTTCAGGTGGCAAAGTAGTTGGAAAACACCATGCTCTTAGTAAAAATTAACACAACACAATTTCATGTCTATTCGCATGAGTTGATATTTTTACTTACCTCATCTTATTCCCTCAAAAGTTTTATGGTTGCTTAAAAGAAAACACAAAATTCTACCTGGTGACATATGTTAGAAGTCGGAGAGAAAGCAAAAACAGAGGTAGGGACATAAACGAAAAGCAAGAAAGAGGATGACATGAACCTGCATACCAGTAACCGGGTCACTTTGCTGTGGGTGGGCTTGGGCTTAGCAGGGAGTCTTTTTAATAACAAGTGCAAAAAGAAAAAAAACCTTATTAGTTATATAAGAGTGCGTACCCAAAGAGTGTTCAAAAGAACTTTTCTTGATACTGACATTAAAAACAACTTCTTCTCGGAGGCCTACAAAAAGAGGCCACCACACAACGTGCAGAGCATCCCTAAGAAGAGCAAGCAGATTTGAGGATACTGTCTCCTGTGCATCCCTCAGATGCACAAAAAGAAAAGAATTCTATGCATTCTTAAAAAGAGACAAAAGTCTATCAGAAAATATATTATTTTAGCACCTGGCTCTGCTCAATAGTCCAGTCAGTTCTAGCCTTGGGCAGAACCCGTTCTGTGAGGCTGGTCTGACAATGAGCAGGCTCTTCAGCTGAGTCCAGAGGCCTGCGAGTGTGACCTAAACCTTGTCATCTCTCAGAACAGGTCCTCCTGTGGAATGTTAAACCCAACCAGCCAGAAAGTCCTGGTCGAGCTCATAAACTTCCACCCACCCACAGAGGCCTCCTGTTCTCTCAGCCCATTATCTCCTGCCTGGGGCTCCCTTTGGCTGGCTTCCCTTCCCTAATTCATCAACTTTCAAAGCCTCAGCATGCCCTGTCTCTGACCGTCTGTCCTCACCCACAGCCCCAAGGAACTCCCAACCCTGGCTTCTCCATGGCATAGCCAGGCTGTAGCTAGGAGTCAGGCAGGCTGCGCTGGGCAGTCCTTTCACCTGTGCCAGTCACTCCCTGCAGAAGCTGGTTTTAACTTTCATAGCTGTAGTAGAATCCGTCCCTTTTTCTCGGCACACACCCAGCCTCCTAGCACACAGGGAAAACAGATAACATCAAGGAAGACTCTCCACGTTACACCCACCCCTCCCCAGTGCCTGTGTGCCCACATTGCCCTCCACCTGCCCCTCTTCCGAGAGGGAAAAGGAAAGCTCCCAGGCAAGACTTTCAGTTCTAGGTCCCAGGAGCTCCCTCCCCGGCCTCAGAGGCCTGTTTCAAGCCCAAGTACACACGGCTTGAGTCCTCACATCCCCTAGTACCTGGCTCTCATCACCAAGAACTGAAAATGTCCTCTTTACTATAAGCATTCCATCTAAGACCCCTCACCCTAGAAATCGGAGGAGATGAAAGGCGAACATTGTGGTGGAAATTTGGGGTTGGGAGGACCTGGACTGGAGGTCCTGAATTAGTGTCCATATTAAGAGTTGGGAAGAGCACTTCCTTATGAATCTCTTCCATCTGGGTAGACTTTTCATAAAACATCTGAAACCTTAATTTTCCTTTGGAAGGTATTTTCCAAATGCCTCATGAACCACATGGAGAATACAGAACTGAATGAGGAGAGACAATAAACAAGTGGTTGTGTTTGCGTGTGCTCGTGCCCTGTTGAGAGACAGAGAGGAGAGTGACACGTCAGAAGCATTGGAATAGATACGGCCTGACTGTGGCTGTGGGAATCTCAGAAAGCATTCGGCCTATTCCTCGGTCAGTCACGCAGCCACAGACGAGTACTGGACGAGAGCCACCAGCTCACGCCCTTCACTTCATTCAGTGCTTCCTATCTCGTGACTCACTCACTGCTGACTGCCACTGCTGCTTTTGGAGGTTGCGAGGAGAGGCCACGTGCTTTTAGAAGACAGGGCTTAAAACATTTTTTTCTGAAAAGTTCTATGCATTCCTAAAAAGAGACAAAAGTCTATCAGAAAATATATTATTTTAGCACCTGGCTCTGCTCAATAGTCCAGTCAGTTCTAGCCTTGGGCGGAACCCATTCTGTGAGGCTGGTCTGACAATGAGCAGGCTCTTCAGCTGAGTCCAGACGCCTCCACCAGGGATGCTGCCTCACCAGTGACTGTTGGCTCCCAGCATGCCTTTGGCAAGCTCCAGAAGCCCACTGGGAACTTCCGAGGATGCACCCTGAACCCTGGGCCATGTGCACTCCAGTTCTCGGGGAAACACCCAGCAACAGAGCTAAGACAACCAGCACAGGGCTGGCAGGTTCACTGTCTCCTGAGTAAGCCCTTCTCAGGTTCACATATTGCTTAAACCCCACTACAGGGTAACCCCACACCTCTGCCCTCTTCTCTTCCATCTTGGTGGGAGCCCGGTTGCTGGAAGGCTGAGCAAGGCAGGTGTATCAATAGGAATGGGAAAGCAGATGGGATCTGAAGTGTGGGTCCAGGCTCTGCCAGGTGCTAGACTCTGTCACCACATCCTCAGCACACAAGGTCATTGGTGGTGAGAGACAATGCATTCCTTTCCCAGACTCAGTTTATCTTTGCCACTTGGGTACAATCTCCCAGCTGTTCTGGGAGTCTACTGATGGAACTTTATAACTGGAAGGGCTTCTGGAGATTATCTGGTCCCAATTCCCATGCTAGAGGAACCTGAGATACAAAGTGCAGTTGCTCATCCAAAGTCATGTGTCCTGTCTGTAGAAACACCTGAGCCAGGACTTAGGGCTCCTTATCCAGGGCTCCTTTCTACCTCAGTGCGTTTTGTCCTAGACCGGCTCCTGGGGTGAGGGTGACACCCACAGACTCCTGTTGCCAGGCACTGCTCTAAGATGGCAAACAAGAACAAAGCCACCACTTTTTGGGAAGTCTCATTCTAGTGCTCATTCTACGAGAGAGGATAGTACGGCACGGAAATATGTAATATCGCACGTGGGGATGCGTATGCAGATGTCTAAAGCAGGGCAGAAGGACAGAGTGGTGACGGGTGAGGGGATGTGCTATTTTAAGTAGGATAAGGCAAGAATCAGGCAGAAACCTGAAAGTAGTGAGGGAGGAGAGCATGCCAGTTCCTAGGAAGAAACACTTCCAGGAAGAAGGAACTGCATGTGCAAGAGTCCTGAGGTGGGTGTTTGGTGCCTCCAAGGAACCCCAGGGAGGCCACTGTGGCTGACCCAAAGAGGGAAGCTGCAGAGTCGTAGGGGATGAGGGCAGAGACACCCTGCGGTGGAGTGAGCAGACCAGGCAGGGCGGCCTGACAGGCCATGCTAAAATCTTAGGATTTAATTCCAAATACAGTGGGGAGCCATTGAGGGGGCGGGGATTGGAGCAGAAGAAAGGTATTATTTGGTTTAGGCTTCAGGAAGACTGCTCTAGCTGATATGCTCATAGAGGAAAGGCTAGGGTCAGAAAAACAAGTATCTCAGTGAAGAAATAGTGACAGCTTGGACTAGGGTTGTAGGGATGGAGGAGATAAGATAGCTGAGCAGCATGTTGGGAAGTTGGTGGGCACCTCGGAGCTGATCATAGGGAGTGTCTGGGCCAGCAGTGGAGACTAAGGCTAAAGGGGTTAGCAAAATTCAGAAATGCATTTTGACTTTATTCAGTAAGCACCCAAAATTCTTAAACAATCTGAGGTAAGGACAAGGGTCATATTGAACCTTAGGAAGATTATTCTGATTGTTCTGTAGAGGCTGGCCTGAGCTAGGAAAACCAGAGGCAAAAATCTACAGTCAAATAAATGCAAGTCAGAGAATGATAGTGGTGGTGTAATGACATCTGAATTATCATCAACAATAGGTTTGCTCTTGTAGGGTGTGCCATTCACACAGGATGCAATTGTTCAAGACCAGTGAGCAATGGCAGCATTCCACTGTAGATGTCAAAGAAGGCAGAAGATAGGGAGAGGCGGGTTAGAGGATGGCTTCCACGCAACGTGTACTGAGTGACCTCAGCGCTTTTCCAAAGGGCCTTGATGGTGTGGCAATGCCTCGCCTGTGTGGTCTCACATTCCCAGCCCACACAGGCTGAGTAGGCTGATGGGTAGGCAACCCTTTCAATGGGCTGCACCATGACCCAGCTTGTGCGGGGCAAAGTCTTGATGACTACATACAAAACTTCTGGGTCAAGCATTCAAGAAACAGGGAGGAGGGCTGCATGTGGTCTGACCTGGCCTTTTACCAACTAACCCAGCACAGTCACTGAGTTATTGTCAGGATACAGCTTGCTTCTGTTTGTGACAAAGGTCATTAATGTTGGGGCATTTCAGGGGCACAGCCTGAAGTGGGACTTGGATGACTGGTTCACAACTGATTCATCAGATGAGTACCCAGAGGTTGGGGACTGTCTTGTTGTCCTCCTGCGGCACCAAGAGCCAGATCTTGGACAATAGGCTCTCTATAAACTCATGGTGAGGGGATGAGTGTGACTTTGAAGGACCGAGATTCCCTGTCCCTCAGTGTTCTCAACTGTAATCTAAGAAGAAGCTCTGTTTATACCTATCATTTTTGTAGGAATAAGGAATAGATGTTCTCATAAATACATTTGAAAGGCAGTTCAGTATTCTGCTTCCTAGGAGAATATCTTTGTGGTATATTATATTGAAAAATAAAGAAATAACAACAAAAAAGCAAACAATCCGATTAAGAAGTGAGGGAAGGACCTAAATAGGCATTTCTCCAAAGAGGACAAACCAATGGTCAACAGACACGTGAAAAGATGCTCAACATCACCGATCATCAGCAAAATGCAAATCAAAACAGTAAGATATCACCTCATACCTGTCAGAATGGCTATCGTCAATAAATCAACAAATAACAAACACCGATTGGCCAGGGCGTGGAGAAAGGGGAACCCTCGTACGCTGTTGGTGGGATTATAAATTAGTGCAGCCACTATGGAAAACAGTATGAAGGTTCCTGAAAAAATTAAAAATTGAGCACTGGCTAATGTGACTCATTTGGCTAGAGCATCATCCTGTGTACCAAAAGGTTGCAGGTTTGATTCCCAGGTGTGTATGGGAGGCAACCAATTGATGTTTCTCTTTCTCTCTCTCTTTCTCTACCCCTCTTCCTCTGTCTCTAAAATCAAAAAGCATTTTTTAATTAAAAATAGAATTGCCATATAACTCAATTAAATGGTCAGCCAAGGACTTAGACATTTCTCTCAAGAAGATATGAAAATGGATAACAAATAGATGAAAAGATGCTTGACATCATTAATCATTAGGTAGATACAGATCAAAACCACAATGAGATAGCACTTTACACTCCTCAGAATTGATTTTTTTTTTAAAAAGGAAAATAAGTATTGACAAGGATGTGGAGAGATTGGAACCCTCATACATTGCTGGTGAGAATGTTAAAAGGTTCAGGGTCTGTGGCAAAGAGTTTGACAATTCCTCAAATATTTAAACATAGAATTATGAAGTGATCTGGTAATTCTACTCCTACACACCACAAAAAATTGAAAACAGGTGTCCCAAGAAAGACGTGCACACAAATGTTCATGGCAGCAGTCTTCCCAACAGTCAACAAGCAGAAACAACCCAAACGTCCATCAGTTGATGAAAAAAGAAACAAAATGTATTATATAGATAGAATGGAATATTTTCCTGTCATAAAGAGCAGGGAAGTACCGATACATACTACAATGTCAATCAACCCTAAAAGTGTTATGCTAAATCAAAAAAGCCAGATACAAAAGGTCGCATATTGTATTGTTATGGTAGAATGAGAGGCCAGAGGGGAAATGAAGGCCGGGCCCTTACCAATGCTGTCTAACCAAGAACTTAATACCAGAGGCTAGAAGCAAAGGCTCAACCATTGACTCAGTGATTCTGAGCCGGGTCTGATAAGGCTGTCAGGTGTCCTGAACAACACAATAAACTATGCTGGCGCAGCAGGGGAGCCCTGGAAAGTCTGTGGTATCCTCCCTGCTAGGGGGGAAAAGGAAAACCTTGAGACTGTGTTTTCGACCCAACGCCTAGAAGGGGAGGGGACCACGATGACCGAAGAGAACTCATAAACAACTTTGAGTAACTGCCTGCCCCCTGTCATGTATGCAAAAGAAACAGAGTCTGAAGTGATATAAGGATTTGGGCTAACAGACCCCCACATATACCTATGTTTGTGTAGTCACATATCCACCGAGGGGAAGATGGCACCACCTTTACCTGCCAATCAGTATGTAACTCCCTCACCCCCGTCCTGCCAACTCTGCAAGTCCACAGAATAAAGGACTTGCTCTCTCTTCTCTTTTTGCCACACGGGGGGCCCCTGGCCACCTGGCCTCTGACTGGGGGTCCTCTAGCTACCCAGGTGATGACCACCTGGCCTCTGGCCACCCTGCTTTTGCCTCCCTTCCTTTTGCTTTCCCATTACAACTTAGCACTAATAAACTTCACTTGCCTGCTAGTAGCCTTGCTGACCTGTAATTCTCTGCTGGCATCAGCAAAGAACCAAGTTTCTGGGAATTTTTCCCATGACAGTATGATTCCATTTGTGTGAATTACCCAAAACAGACACATCCATAGAGACAGAAAGCACATTAGTATTTGCCAGGGGGCAGGGAAAGGGGAGAATAGAGAGCGATTGCTTAATGGGTGCAAGTTTCCTTTTGGGGTGGTAACATATCTTAGAACTAGAGGTTGCACGACATTGGGAATGAACTAATGCCATTGAGTTGGACACTTAGATACATTTAATGGGTAATCTCATATTCTGTAAAGATTACCTCAGTGTGTAAAATATATTCTATTTACCTCTGTTAGTCTCCTATTGCTGCATAAGTTACCACAAACTTAACATCATAAAAAATATGTAACCACAATTTTACTCATGGTTCTGTAGATCAGAAGTCTGCGGGGTTTGGGGGGTGGTTCTCTACTTAGAACTTCACAGGCAGAAATTAAGGTGTTGGGCTCATCTGGAAGTTCTGAGGAAGAATCTACTTCCAAACTCCTTTCGGTTGTTAGCAGAATTCAATTCCTTGTGACTGTAGGACCAAAGTCCCTGATTCCTTGCTGCCTGTCAGCCAAGAATCAGTCCCCACTGCTACAGGGTGCCCATGTCCTTGGCACATAGCCCCCCACAGCACCAGCACTCCAAGTCTTTCTTCAAACACCTGTCTTACTTCTGCTTCTGCTACCAGCAGAAGAAAGTTCACTGCTTTTAAACAGCTGGTGCGATTCGATAGCCCACCTGATATTCTCACTTTTGCCATATCATGTAACAATCACAGCTATTTTATCTCATCAGATTGGGTTCACCAACCCCCCCCCCCAACGCACACACAAGGGGGATTATAAAAGGGCAAGGGTCATTCTTAGAATTCTGCCTACATAGAGGAAAATAGTAAAAAAAAGAGTTTCTACCCAATTCAAGATCAACTATTTGTCAATGCCCAACATTGCAAAGGAGATTCGAGGTGCCTAAGTGATTTATACCAAGGAAAAGGTTGGCAACCAGTGATGAATACAGTTCAGGCCTGCAAGCCTCAGGCAAGGGATAGTAGGTGGCCTTCTCTTTCTGAGGCCTGTCGTGGTTTTCTTTTTCTTCTTGTCTTTTACTAAAGCACTGAACGTTCATGCAGAGCACTTGCCAAGAGGACCGGCCGTGTTCTCTCCGTAGTCATGAGGAAAAGACTATATAATTGTATTACATATGTTAGAAGTTCTCACTTTTTAGTCTTAAGACTCCTAGTTTTGAGGACTTCGTTTTTGTGGGTTGTATCTATTGATAACTGCCATGTTAGAAATTAAGTCTGGAACGTTTTCAAACACAAAAACATACAAGCGCACATTCTCTGAGCCTTGAGTGTTGACACCATCACATCATGTGGTCTCCGGAGCGGACAAGGAAAGTCTTAGAATTATTGTGAAAGGAGCTTGACCTCAAGGAACTCTGAAAACGTCCCAAAGAACCCCTCTGGCTTCCTAGACCACACTTTGAGACTCATGGCTAGACCAACAATTGCATTTCTTTAGAGAGTAATCAATTAATATATTTTGGTGCATTCAATTGTACAGCCTTAGAAACAAATCATGGTTCCTTTTACTGGCATTGCTCCCTCTGGGAGATTTCTTTTTTGTGATTGATTTCAAAAAGTATCCTTTCTGCAAACAGTGCCATTTAGTTATGAAAGAGAAAAATTGAGGTAGATGGGTCATAGCACATACTGAAGCAAAACAGAGTTCGAAAGTGTTTTGCGTGGGCTTTTGGCAGGATCTGTTACTCTGCAAATACTGAGCTGAGCAAATTGCTTTCAGTGCTGCAGCTTGGTCTGCAGTAGATGGATTGGGAAGGAGTCAGTCTGTGCGTCAGGTAGAAGGAGGCTTACAGAAAAATGAAAGAAAGAGCTGGGGCTTCTTGTCATGCTTTGCCCTTGAAAACTATGAGAGGTCTTTTTTTTTTTTTTTACGGATAGGTGACATTTCACAATTGCTTTACTGATTCAAATTTTCCTTTTAAAAACAGGCTATAGCATTCTCTTCGTATCCTGCTTGCAAAAGTGACAACAGAGAGCTAAATTTCTTTAACTAGCCCTCCATTAAGGTCCTTGTGTTCAGGGACTACCTGGCTCTTTCTTCTCAGAATATTTTATGTACTTTCCTTTCTTCGGTTAGATCTCTTAGTAAACGCTCCGGGGCTTCTAGAGACTTTCAGCGGCAGCTGAACACAGCTTCAACCATAAAAGCTGCCACAGGGTAAAGCAATCCCCTGCCCCAGAGGTAATGTCAGGCCTTGCCCACTAAGTCTCTGAGAAAAGAGAATCTGAATGGGCGTCAGGAGCGAGGGACGGTGACAGAGAATGAGAGACGAGGACGCGTTTTTTCGGCGGGGATTCGACCCACACGGAGCATCCTTCACAGGTAAGCGGTAGCAGGGACCTTGAGCGAGCCCGCCGGGGCAGCAGGCCGACAGCTGTCGCACCCCCCGCCTCCACTCCCCTAGCCGGTGGCGCCGCAAGGGCTTTCCGTCCTACACCCTGGCCTGGGGCGCCGCCACCGACCAATGGAAGAGAAGCGGTATCGAGAGGTCTTCTGTGATTGGCTGTCAACCTGGAGGCGCTGCGGAGCGTCAGCATTAGGGCACGCCTTTTTTTTTTTTGGCCGCGCCTTCTACTTCTACACGTGAGGCACTCGGCGCTGAGAAGGCCAGCGAGCTTCCCGGGAACGGTCAGGCCTTGCCAAGAGGAGGCACCACGCGTGGCGACAGGTGCGGGCGCTGGGGCAACATTTGAACCTCACTCCAGTTGGCGGAGGAGGAGAAGGAGGAGGAAAATACCGGGCCGGGTCCCCGCCCCGCGCGCCCCCGGATGGATGTTCCCGGCCCGGTGTCCCGGCGGGCGGCGGCCACCATGCTCTTGCGCACGGCTCGGGTCCCCCGCGAAGGCTGGTTCTTGCCCACCTCGCTGCTCTGCTTCTATGGCTTCTTCGCCAACCTCAGGCCGTCCGAGCCCTTCCTGACCCCCTACCTGCTGGGGCCCTACAAGAACCTGACGACGAGGGAGGTACGCGCGGCGGGCGGCCCGGCCTCGCGGGAGCCGGAGGCCGGTGTGCGGCGGGGATGCGGTTAAGGAAAGGGGGAGCGTGGGAGCTGCGCCGGAGCCTTCCTGGGCAGATTTGTGACTTTTCCCAGTTTGAAGGCGTCCCGTTGCCGTGCGCTAAATGAATTCAGGCCGTGTTTCTGTCCGTTGGATTTACGGGGCGCGCTTTCTTCCAAGGACTCGAACGCGGAACCCCGGTGCTCCCGAGCTTTGAGGTGGCGATGCCGTCTTGGAGCTTAGCCCCACTCTGCTCAGGCCGGTCCCGCGGTTCCTGCTAGGGGCCGGGGGAGGGCAGGGGGACGCGGGGGGTGTATTGGGATAAAAGAAAAAACAAAACTGAAAACAGCAAGCTATACTTTGGACGTGGTAAAGGTTTATTGATTGAAAGTAGTGTTTAACACCTGCTTTTCTGAAAGGGTCCTCTCCTTTCCCCACTGCACTCCGTTCTCACACTTTGCTTTGTTTGCCTTTGACGAGGTGGATATGATCAAATAGGGACAGTACAGGACAAGAAGAACCCATCATCTAAATTTGGCTTGATTCTTAGTTGGATGAGGCTGTGTCCAAGGATATGCGGCCCCCCAACCCCACCTCCTGGGATAAAAGCAGATACTTAGATGGTATCACAGAGTTGGCGTTTAATTACAGTTTTTCTTGCCTGTCAATTGTTGCTTCACAGATGTTAGTTTTGCTCAATCATGTGGTGAGATCTTGCAAAGCTTCTGTCCCTCTGTGAGGTTCAGAGTAATTGAGAGCCCATAGGCCATGCTTAAGAACTCCTTGCTGGCTGATTTTCCTTAGAGGAGGGTTTATGAGGACTTCAGAAGTGCACTGTGTACTTTAAAAGTGTGTTTAACTCTTAAAGCTTACAATCAGTTGCAACACTTTGCTTTTAAAGAAGAAAGACATGTTAACTGAAAAAGGAACTCAACTCAAGGTGCCCCCACCACAGAACCAAAATAAAGCAAGGTCAACGTCCTCCTCCTAGGACCCTTTGAAGTCTGAAGGCTCAGGTCTGGTGCTCTTTTCTGGAACACTGCAGAGGGCGAAGGCTGAGTGAGCACTTGTTAGCTGGCCCTGTTTTCTCACACTGCTTCTCCCAGTTGCTGTGAAATACTCCTGTCTAAACCTCACTCTTCTCCCTGTGATTAGTCACCGATTTGTAGCAACTCAGTGTCCCTGAATAACAGGTCAGAGCAGGATGTATTTGCTTGTCTCCTCCATTTTCAAGGTCGTTTAACAGGGAGTTGAAAGTTGGGCGTTAAATCCTGGATAGAGGGTTTCATTTGAGTTTCTCATTGTCTCAGCTCTAGCAAGTATATCAGGGACTTTTACTCAGCTTTGGATCTTCTGTTTCTCAGTCTTGGGCCCCGCTCCACAAAAGACTGTGACAGCTATTACACATTTGAATTTTAATGTTGGTAATTAAATGGAAAGGGACAGCTCTTGTGAACAGCACTCTGTTTTTACAAGAAGAAAGTGACCATAGTAAATATGAGAACAGTCCTGGACACCCAACACAACCACGGATCAGAGGTGTCACCGCTGAGGCTGGACTGATACTGCGGGGAGCTGCTGACAATAAAAGTTTCCTGCGAACTGCCATGTGATCGGTGTGAGCACCTTGCCTGACTGAGAAGCGCCAGGGGGAGAACATTCTCCCAGTGTTGATATTTGAAAGCTGATCTGTTTTGTCACATGCCCTGGGCGGAGCTGCTGTGGGATGTTCCATCACGCGCCCTGTCTTACCAGAAAGCTTTCTAGAGTGAGTGAAGTATGTGCAGGGGACATAGGAATAAAGCACAGGTGCCAGGCCCAGGAAACACTTGCTGATTGTGTGACAAAAACATAGCACACTCCTGTTATGCAAATTAGATGAGGAAGAGGGCAGGGTTTAAGGAGAAGGGAGTATCTGGGAAAGGAGTGTCCTTGGTCTCTGAGGGCCATGGAATCAGGGCTGAGTCTGTTGGTTGTGTGCAGTGTGGCTCTGCTCGCCCTCTCTAGAACCCTAGGTTTTTAAAAATAATCTAATAATTGAAATAAACAAAACAATTTGCTCTCCCTCCTGGCCGAGTGCATGCTTTCACCAGCGAACAGTGAAATAAAAAAATACAAGATTTTTAGGCAAAGTGAATGTTTAATCATGGTCAGCGATATTTGTATGGAAGCTTGTACTTCCCCCTCTAGAAGACTTCGGAAGTGTCAAGTTGGATCGCCTTGAATAGAGCTATTGTTCACCATGCCCAAAGATGAAAGGAGGAAAAGGACAGGCAGACTCACAAAGGATTTTTTTCTTAGATTTCAGGAAAAATATTAACTTCTTTTAGGTGCCACTTTTTAAGTTATAAACAGGTTAAAGTTGACTGTATCCCAATAGTGGAAAGCCAAACATTTAATAAAATGGAACTCTTTATCCCCAAGGTCATTTATCTTTTTGTCTTTTTTAGCAAGTGATTTGACAGGCATTCAGCACTTTTCTTGATTTTCTTAAAAAAAAACATTCCGCCTGCTCTGCCTGATATTTAGAGCTTTACAGAATTTGGCTCTTACTTCCTCAACAGCCTTACCTCCCTCTACCTACATCCTTCTTCCACATGCCCAAGGTCCCCCGACATTCATCTTACAGTCCTAAGTCCAGCATGTTCACAGGCTCGTCCACTGGCCTGGACTCGAAGGTGAGATCTCAGCTTGGAGTGACCCTCCCACATGGACCTGCTGATAGCTCTTTGTCAGCCCCACATCCCTGCCCTTCAAGACGCAGCTCACAGAAGCAGCCATGTGTTCCCTCCCTCCCTGGTCAGTGGTGTGTGTGTGTGTTCCTCACTAGGTTCCGAACTCTTGGAGAGCAGGCTTCATTTTCTTCCTCTTTCTTGTCCTTGTTGTCTTCTCCTCCTCCACCTCTTCTTCCTCCTCCTTTGCTGTCCATACAGCTTGAAAGCAGTGTTATGCGAACCATTGCTTATTAACTACTTGTCTAATTGCAACTTGATTCAAAAACAAAGCCTGCATCTGAATTAGAAATTAAAAACACTCATGTTTCCCCTTCACTTTTTTGTCTCCGAGGAAAGCACAAACAAGCTCTGATCCAAAGAGTTGGGAAAGGTTCCTTAGATAAAGTCAGTTTCTTTCGCTCACATGGCAGATTTTATCTGAGATAAGGTGTTGCCCAGGGTCTGGACAGCAGAGTCTGTAATGTGTCCATTTTCGCATGTAGGAAGTTTCCCTTCAAGATTAAAAGTATCCATCAGAAAAGCATTTTCTGGTGTGACAATGTCTCCTTGGAGGCACTGAGAGAGAATGCTCCTCTTTTGGAGACCCAGTGGCTAACCTCTGGAGAGTTGGTCTTTACCTCTCCATGATGCCCTGTAAAGGCCCCCCAGGGCAGGTTGAAAAAGCTGTTGCAAGCATTAGAGTAACTCTGGAACACAGTACGTGATCCATAACAGTTTATTGATTGGAGAAGTGGGGCTTCCGAGTGCGGTGGATTCAGAATACCTGGGTTCAGTTCTTCCCCTGCCAATCCATAGCTGTGATAACTTGGGATGGTTTTCTTAACCTTCTCTGAGGTTGAGTTTCTTGGTTGTAAAATGAGGATCACAGGCATTTCCCTCTTGGGGTAGTTTGGACTCAATGGGGTCCTGTTGGCAAGGTGAATGGCACAGCGTACAGCCCCTTGGCAGCGGCAGGTTTGCTGCTGCGGTGCTGGTTATCCTGTGGAGTGACACTCACCTTTGGCTGATCTCTTGCTTAGAGTAAGTTAGAGAGAAGCCATCTGGTTTCTTCCCCAGCCTCCCCACCTCTGCCCACTGGCCTTTTATTTTTGTTTGCACTTGGCATTGCAGGTCTGGCAATGTGACTTTTCCCCGTCTTCATTTTCTATGTTGTGGTTTTGTATTAGGAGTAGAAACAGACTTATAAGTATTAACACTTTAAATTGGGTGATGAGATTTATGAAATGAAAACTTGGCAGTTAACCATTTTGGGCCAACTCTTGTTGAGAGGTCTATGATATGTCTCAGCACACTGTTCTACTAGAATGAAGAAGTCAGAGACCAAAGGCACATGGCGGAAAACAGGAAGAGGGGAAGAGGGATGTCACGGAGGGTGTTTTAGAAGAAAGGCGAGACAGCTCACACAGCTTTCTGCTGCTGTGCTGGGCAGACATGTTGGGAGAGTGGGCATGCTGAGTCAGACCAAGGAGGCACTTCCAGACCTAAGAAAGCTGTAGGGGAGATTCTGTACACGACAGGCGCAAGGAGGAGTGAGAAGTTGTTGATGGAACGCAGCTACAGTGAGTCTGGAGGGAAGCCTTCACTGCACCCAGCCTTCATCTCAGTGCACCCCGGGCCCCTTCGGTCTCCTCCTGAGAGGCCACCTCACACGGAGGTTCGCCCATTGCAGTGTGCTCTGGTTCTTGTGTGCGAGGTTTCCACACTTTGAGTCAGAATCATTTTTACAGTTCTTTTTTTTTTTTTTAAGATTTTATTTATTTTATCTTTTAGAGGGGAAGGGAAGGAGAGAGGGAGAGAAATATCAATGTGTGGTTGCCTCTCATGTGTCCCCTGCTGGGATCTGGCCTGCAACCCAGGCATGTGCCCTGACTGGGGATCAAACTGTGATCCTTTGGTTCACAGGCCTGTGCTCAATCCACTGAGCTACACCAGCCAGGGCATTTTTATAGTTCTTGATTACTCTTTCGTGCACATGTTCAGGTACAAGAACATTTCCTGACTCAGTGGAGGTTGCTCAGTGACTTCCAAACACAAATTAGATCAAACGTCATGCAGGTGAGGCCATCAGACAAGTCACTTTTGCTCTTGGGCCAGTCAGAGACAAATCAAGTCTGGGATGTATTTCGGATTGTATTTTACTTCTTTAGTTGGGGTATGCACTGGCAAAAGATTTTACAATAATTGTTTACTTTGTTGTTCCTCTAAACCCTTAAAACAGCCCATTTTATACCTAGGTGAACTGAGGTACACATAAGAGTTAAAAAGAAAGTCACCCTCAGACAAAGAGCAGGATTACAGTGTTCCACTGCAAAGTATTTAGCTTGGTACCAAGGTGACCTTTCAGAAAGCACTTCAAAATTGGGGCCACTGGTGCAGAATTTGAACTGATCTTTAAAAACTGACTGGTCTAGACCTTGCTACACACTGGGCATGCATAAGAGGGGGGGAAGTCCCCTACAAGGACTATCACTGCAAATATGGGGGTGATAGTTCAATTAATGAGCTAATTCATATTGTTCCAAGTGGTCTGTGTGTTTGCTTCAGACCGATGAATAAAGTGGAGTGAATTAGTTACACATATCCTCTCAGTTAATCCTTACAACAAACAACCCTCTGGTTTAGGTCTTATTCCTCCTTTACTGATAATGCAGATTAAGTCTAAATAGAGTTCAAAGAAATTTAGGATCACACAGCAAATGATTAAAATGAAATTCTAGCTGAGGTCTTAATGGTTTAAAGCTTAAAGATTATTTTTATTATATCTCCGTTTTTAAAAAACATTAAAAAGAAAACAGCCAACACTGCTATTTTTTCAAGCAAAAAGGAGGACATAGAAGTTGCCCATAATCTTACCATCCACAGATTGTTCGGTCAAGATTGTAGACAGATTTACCATTTTTTCTCTGGGTTCTCAAAGAAACAAAACTTAAAATCAGAGAAATCAAATCAGCCCTAATCAATCAAGCAGTGGGATCAAGGCTCCCTACCCTGTGGCTAGAAGAAAGAATTGACGAGGATTCCAAAACATTTGTTTCCAAGACATGTATTGAACCAAGTGTCTCCTAAACAGGATGCTGGCTGTTAGGCTGTGCAGATGAGTCACCCTTAAAGAAGGTACATGGCAGTGGGTCTCTGCTCTGGGTCATGTTAAAATCTCCTGGGAGGTTGTTAAAACATGCCCATGGCTAGGCATTCGGAATTTTTAAAGCTCCTTGGGAAATGCGCAACCATGGCTAAGCACCAGTGCTGTGAGGCCACTGGGGAGGTGACATGTACACAGCAATGTCCAGAGAGCTGGCAGACAGCTCTGCAGGGAGGAGGTTGTGGCGGTGGAGTGATTGAGTCAAAAAAACTGAACTCAGGGATACAGATAACAAAATGCAGATTACAGGGGGAAGGGGGTATGGGGGGATAAAAGGTAATGGAAAAAATACAATAAAAAATAAACTATTAAAAAATACACTAAAAAAAAAGAGCTTTCAATGTTATGGTACAAAGACTATAAGCTCTGGCAGTCTTCCAGGATGAGGGAGCCTATGAACTAGGCCTTGATAAATGGGGAGGACCTTAGGAAAAAGATGGTGGAGTGGAAATGTGGAAGTATATTCCAAACAATCATCAGAATTGTTGTCCCTATTTCCTGGGTTGATAAGGTGATGGTTTTGAAGTGTCAGTAGGTTGATTTATAAGAATAAATTATTATGAGTATTTCAGGTCCTTTGATATCACTAATGGGTTTTTATCCTTCTTTTCCTATCAGGTCTTCAATGAAATTTATCCAGTATGGACTTACTCTTACCTGGTGCTGCTGTTTCCAGTGTTCCTTGCCACAGACTACCTCCGTTACAAGCCCGTCATTCTGCTGCAGGGACTCAGCCTTATTGTCACATGGTTCATGCTGCTCTATGCCCAGGGACTGCTGGCCGTTCAGTTCTTGGAGTTCTTCTATGGCTTTGCCACAGCCACTGAAATCGCCTATTACTCTTATATCTACAGTGTGGTAGACCTGAGCAGGTACCAGAAAGTCACAAGTTACAGTCGAACTGCCACCTTGGTGGGCTTCACAGTGGGCTCTGTCCTAGGGCAGATCCTAGTCTCCGTGGCAGACTGGTCCCTGTTCAGCCTGAATGTCATCTCTCTTACCTGTGTTTCTGTGGCTTTTGCCGTGGCCTGGTTTCTGCCTATGCCACAGAAGAGCCTTTTCTTTCACCACGTTCATCCCACCTGCCAGGGAGTGAATGGTATCAAGGTACAGAATGGTGGCATTACACAAAACGGTGGCATTGTTAATGATACCTCGGCTTCTCACCACCTTCCTGGCTGGGAGGATGTGGAGTCAAAAATCCCCCTACATGTGGAAGAGCCTCCCATGGAGGAGTCGGTAAGTTCAGCCTTAAATTAAGTCTGATGGTTTCTACTCAGGGGGTCACTTGCAGTGAAAAAACAGAACAGACAGGAAACCCCCTCTTGCAGGACGTTGTATTCATGTGATTCAGGTTTTAACCTACGTTGGTTGGTTAGTTCATTCATTCATTGATTCAAAACAGGGCTGATTTAAATTAGGGATGGCAAATGTATTTCCCCAGAGTGAATGACCTTCCAGGTCACACTGGCACAGCACTCCACTGTGTTTGCGTCAGAGGTGTCTCAGAAGCCATAGCAAGGGCTGCCTCTCCTTCATCTTTTGATCCCCAGAACTTGGCATATAAATAAAGCACTCAGGACATTTTTGCTAAATGAATAGATGAAATGATTCCAACAAAAGATGAATATCTACTTCCAGTTTCTGAATTGAAGCCCAAAGCACTTAAGGATAGGCAGTGTTACCTGCCTCTTCTGTGCTGGAAATACCATGATTTTAATTTCGAATACTTCACTGAAGTGGGATAGTAATGGATAATACAGAAGAAGAGACTCAAAAGGAATATTTAAAAAGCTGAAATAAGTATTAGAAGTATGACTATGAAATTGTCTCTTAGAAGAGAGGTATGGCATCGAAAGAATTCATCCATCCATTCTTTCCCACCAGGAAGATTCACGGCCTCCTTGCCTTTTTTAAAAAAATAAAAGCTTGTTATCTTCCTATCAGGTTATAAGCTGTGAGGGGCAAGATTCATTCCAGACACACTGAATTAGTCTTAGCCGTCCTGGGACACGCTAGGACACAAGACTGTTACCATTCCAGCTTGGTAGACGGGCTCTGTCAGACACAAAACTGAGTTCCGCACGCTTTGTGGGCTGGTCGGGAGGAAAGGTCCCGCAGGAATGAAGTCCAGCTCTCCTCCACCTGGAGTTAACCTGCATCATTTCAGCGTGGCATCTGATGTCCTTATTGAAAACTATTCTGTTTTGCCTACCCTTGTTCTTCACTTCTGGTGACTAGTCGAAATTTAGGACATGATCCCAGAGCTTGGGTCACACTGTGGAGCCTGGGTGACCCTCACCATGAAGCCCGCTCCAATAACTAGGGCACCTGTGGGCAGCTCAGACAGGGTGACCAGGGACTGAGTCGGAATGAAATGCTGATTCCCTGACAGCTCGTTTGGTGACGTCAGAGAGTCGACAGAGGGTTGACAAGGGAGGGAAGTACGAATAATTTGAGAGGTCTCATGTAGAAAAATTGAAATAAGAACTGTTTCTAAACATCTGTTTTAAATGTGTTAAAATGGCTTTAGCTAAGATTGGTACGTATATACATACCTATAAAAATGTCTTTTTAAATATTGACATATAGGCCATAGTTCTAAAGATTTTACAGACCAGTGAGTTTTAAACTTTTTGAACATGAATAGGAAACTACTTAGTAAGAAACATTTTATACATCAGCAAATGCTCAGATGTGTGTGTGTATTATATGTATAACTGAAACAAAGGTTTTTACAACACAATATTTTATCTTGACACATCCCATTCAATTTTTTTTATAATGCAATCATCACCCACCTTATCGATTTTTATTACCCACTGAGGTGAAACCTAAAGTCAGCTAATGATTTGAAATCTATCATCATGGAGAAATTTGATATCTGTTGCTCATAGATATATACAAAATGCCAGTACTTGACATGCTGAAAAATTATAAAATTTTAGAGTCAGAAATGATTCTAACCACAGGTCGTAGAACAATCATAGCATCTTAAAGTTACAAGGGACTTTAGATCTCCTCGCTGTCTCATTTTAGAGATAAGGATTGGGATCAGAGATAGTGACTTGTGCAGAATTACACAAATATCCTCCTAAGCATAATTTAAGAGTATATGTGAGATTCACTTCAGTCTCTGTTTTGCTCCGTGAAGTCTTTCACCAGTGGGGGCGACACGGTCAGAACCGTCCCATTGGCTACAGTACGGTAAAAACCAGGGTTCAGGTCGGTTCCACGTGTCCTTGGCTCTGCTGCTGACACTGTAATAGGCAAGCAGTGCTGCTCGGCCGCTGCACCACCCTAAGTCACTGACGGTTTTCTTTGACATGCTGGAAGGAAAGTCAGAATGTGGGTCCTGGAGATGGCAGTGCCATTGGATGTTGACAAAGCCCATAATTCAACCATAAATCATAACTGTAGTAATTATGGTAAAGAAGAGTATATAGGCAGGCAGGTGGTTTGATCGTGATTGTATAGAAAGGGGAAATGAAGTAGGAGCCAAAATAAACAGTGTAATGGGCTAGCAAATGACTGTGGTAGGGAGAAGTGGTGATTGCTAAGGGTATTGAATGGCTTTCTGAAAAGCTGATGTCTGAGTTGAGACCTGAGTGACAATAAGGGACCACCCATGAAAATCAGAATAAAGAACAGTCCTGACTGGTAGAATCATATTTTGATAAATAATAACTTTGTCAGACTTACTCTAAAAAATTTCCATTGTGGACATTGGTTTGACTATAGATAAATCTCCCTGTGCACACAACTAAGCTAAGCAAAGAGTGGCATTTAACTTGGTATTGTGAACACCTAACTATACCTTTAAAGTTTCGGTTTAAAGAAGACGCTACACAGTAACTGAAACTGGATTGAGACTTGAATGTAAGAACTAAAACCATAAACTCACTAAGTGTCCACACATGGGTGGATGAGTAAAGAAAATGTGGTGTGTACACATACAGTGGGATGTCACTCAGCCGTAAGAAAGAGTGAATTCTTCCCATTTGCAACAACATGGGTTGCCTTTGAGGGTATTATGCAAAGTGAAATATGTTAGAAAGAAGAAGACAACTACCATATGATTTTGCTTAGGTTGAGATAGAAAAACAAAACACAAAATCACAAGCTCATAGATGCAAGGAGCAGATTGGTAGTTGCCAGAGGCAGGGATTGGGTGATAGGAGAAATGTGTAAAGGGTGTCAAAAAGTACAGACTTCCAGTTATAAAATAAGTCAGTCCTGAGGATGTAACGTACAACATGGTGACGACAGTTAAAAATACTGCATTGCATATTTGAAGGCTTCTAAGACAATAGATCTTAAAAAAGTTTGTAACTATGTATGGTTACAGAAGTTAACTAGACTTACTGTGGTGATCATTATGTAATGTATACAAATATTGAATCATGTATACCTGAAACTGACATATTTTAGGTAAATTATACCTCAGTTTAAAAAAGGATAAATAAAGGTGTAAAGGGGCTGTGGCAAGAAGAAGTAATCTTTTAACATCTGGAGGTTCTGATGCAAGACACGTGGCCGCCCACCACCAAGAGGGTTGGGTCAGGCTGCTGCTGTGGGTGTCATTACTCCGCCACGTGGCTCCTGTGACACATCCTGGCTCCTGCGTGCCATGTTGTGGGCAGCTTCCCTTTGGTCCCTTTGGCTTCTGTCATTTTGCCTTTCCCTGCTGACCACAGGAGTGGAACTCCCACACTCTGACTGAGGCTCAGTCATTGTGGCACATTGAGATAGGGGAGACTTTCGGTGCAGCTGCAGTTGGAGGAGCCTCATGGGGCGTCTGGAATTGTGTGCCATCTTCTTGGCATATTCTGGGGATGGTGCATAGCTCAGAAGTGTCTTGATTCACTCAATTACAATCACAGTAGCTTTACTGCCTCAATATCATAGTAATATTTCCTATAAATATTGGTAATATACAGTGTATAAGGAAGAAAATTAAAAGTCACAAAATGCCCCACTACCCAGAGAGGACGGCTGCTAACATTTTGGTCTAGTTCTAAGGTTTCTCTCTTAGCCATTACTGTTCAGTGAGTCTGTCAGCAGACAGCAGGTTCTCATGGCAGGACTCGAACTGAAGAGTGACTTAATAGTTACTGTTTCTTATTGTTGCATGCCACTGTGTGGGGGATGTGGGATGTCATCGCCTTTGGGCCGAAGTCGGCGAGTTCTGACCACCTTTCTGCCTTCATTTTGTAAACAGTACATCCTTTGCTGGGTCGATTACATACAGCTGTGCTGACGTTCATAGAGCATTTAGAGCAAAAATTGTATGGAAATGTGTTTTTTCCTCCTGAGAAGATAAATATAATTGCTAAGATGTATATAATACAGGGTAGGGCAAAAGTAGATTTACAGTTGTGAGTATGCAGAACACAGAGCTTATTTTTGTAGTATTCATCATCGTATAATTTTCCATATGAACAACTGTAAAACTACTTTTGCTTCACCCTGTATATGTGTTTTCACAAGGAAAAAGAGCAATATCTGTTAAACAGAAAATGGAGTCTGTGCAGTTGCTTTCTGCCCAGTTGCCCTCGTGGTGGCTGAGCTTCCTTCCCCTTCTCTGTGCAGGTGCAGGAGCCCCAGGCAGACCGTCTCCTGGTGCTGAAGGTGCTGTGGCATGACTTCCTGGTGTGCTACTCCTCTCGCCCCCTGCTCTGCTGGTCGGTGTGGTGGGCCCTCTCCACCTGCGGCTATTTCCAGGTCATCAACTACGCACAGGGCCTGTGGGAGCAGGTGATGCCCTCTCACCACACTGCTCTCTACAACGGAGGCGTGGAGGCCGTCTCCACCCTGCTGGGTGAGCGGTGCTGTGTTGTCAGTGGGGTCGGGGCAGTGGCTCCTCTGGTAGCTGTCAGCAGACTTCCCCCTCCCAAATCTGAGGTAACAGCAAAGAGTGATTTGTATATTCTGAGCTCTGATTTTATGATTTATGTACATTAACTCAGTCCTCACCGAATTCCCGAGGTAGGTGCAGTCACCATTCCCATTTTATAGGTAACGGAATCGCAGACAGTTTTGTGAATAACTTGCCCAAGGTCCTATAGATGGTTAAGTACTAAGGTCAAGATTGGAACTCAGAGCCCATGCCACTGACCGTTCTAATTTGTTGACATGTCTCGTAAGGTTTTTAGAAGGCCTTACGTGACTTCTGTGAACACTTAGAATTGTCCCTGGCACTGAGAAAGCCCCCTGCAGACTTCAGTTGTCGTTATATTATTACCCTTTTACCAAAGGGCAGAGGTGCCCTCTTGCCACATTCTCAATGGCTCTTCAGTGAGGAGGCGAGGTGACGGTCCTGCCGTGGTGCCCCACTGGGAACAGTGGTTCTTTTGGACGTTGCTTCTGCCTTGGCCGCATTTCCTCAGCAGTATCCCGGGGTCCATGGCCTCCTTTACCATCTCGTTGCCAACTGCCCTACCTCAGTCTCTTACCCTCACCCTGACTCCATAGCATTTATGCCATTAAGGCCAAATTCTCTGCTCGCTTTCCAGGGCGCACAGTAATCTTGAGCTACCCACTTTATAAATCCACAGCTTTTAAAATGTAATAAGCTGATTTTTAAATTTTTTTAAAAATAGTATTTATTTAGCAAAATAACTAGATTATTTTCCTCTTTTCGTTCTGTAGGCGCTGTCGCTGTTTTTGCAGTTGGCTACATAAAAATATCCTGGTCCACGTGGGGAGAAATGACGCTGTCTCTGTTCTCTCTCCTGATCGCTGCTGCAGTGTACACCATGGACGCTGCGGTCAACATCTGGGTGTGCTACGCATCCTATGTCATCTTCAGAATCATCTACATGTTACTCATCACTATAGCAACGTATGTGTGTTACTCAAGGAATTATCAGGAAAGTCTGTGATACCATAGACCTTTTGGTTTCTTTACAAAGAAATTAAAATTCCTAGTTAAAGGAGGCAAATGGGAGGAAGCATTGTACTGTTTTCTCCTGAGCACACATTTAGGCAAGGTTCATATATTTCCTTGTTCACGTGTTCCTATTTCCAGATGTTTGCATGAGATTTACATCATTTAAAGATTGTTTATTTTTAGAGAGAAGGGAAGGGATGGAGAAAGAGGGAGAAACATCAGTGTGTAGTGGCCTTTCACATGCCCCCTGCTGGGGACCTGGCCCACAACCCAGGCATGTGCCCTGACTGGGAATCGAAATGGTGACCCCTTTGATTCGCAGCCTGCACTCAATCCACTGAGCTGTGCCAGCCAAGGCAAGATTTACATCATTTAGCAACAAAATACTTTTCACTTAGTTGGGAAAGGAATTGACAGTAGCAAGAGGGGGGTACTGATTTATGAGAGAAATTGTAACTACCCAGGAAGAAATTCTTATTTATTCCTTCTTCCTTTATTTTTTAAGTTTTCAGATAGCCACCAACCTCAGCATGGAGCGCTATGCCCTGGTGTTCGGCGTGAACACCTTCATCGCTCTGGCTCTGCAGACACTGCTCACACTCATCGTGGTTGACGCCAGTGGCCTCGGCTTAGACATCACCACTCAGGTAAGGTCTGTTCTGGTCCTGGAGGCGTTAGGATTTGATCAGGGTGGCAGAGCAGGGCATGCCTAATGAAAACAAATTCAAACAGTATAGACAGATACAAAGTAAAAAGTAAGTGTCCCCAGCCATCTGTGGCTCTTGGCTACCCAGAGCGTGTTGGGGTGATCCTCTTTTGATGAGGCCCTGCTTTACCTCTCAGCTAGGTCTCCTCCCTTCTTTATTTAACATACCCCTCATGCAGATACCAAGGCTTTGACTTGCTGTGATGAGTAGCATTATGATTCTTAACACCTCACCTATTGAGAAAACACCTGCACAAACACCCAAGACTTTGCGAACACTTTTCTTCATTGAGGAATCGTGTGGTTGCATGTGCCTTTCTGCATTGTTGATAGGTGGGGTTTGCTCTGTGCTTTGACAAAATGGGCAGTTGAATCAAGTGCCTACCACACCTCCGGCTCAGGCGAGGTGATTGCTTCTCTGTTATTCCCTCCATACTTAGCTATTTGTTTTCTTAGAACAAAGACCTGACACGTCAGCAGGAATTAACTTTGTTTTTACTGGTAAGATCTAAAAGAGGAAATAATAGTAGGTAAAGGGCACTGAGTGCTTTCTGTGCACCAGGTACTTTGTATAGAATTTGGTAGCGCTGCCAGGATTAGACATAAAATGAATCTGAGAGGTAAGCAATGGTAAGATCACAGAGTCAGCAATTGAGGTGGACACCGGCCAGCAGTGTCCGCATCATTATGGATGAATTAAAACATACACATAGACACACAGACTACCGAGTCTGGTGGAGGAATAAGGACAACAGCATGGCTTTTCTCTCAAGAGGAACAAAATTTGTGGCCTCCGCCATGACAGGCCTTTATTCTAATCTTATCCTCACATTCCAAGATGGTTCTTCCTCACTATCCCAGTTACCACAAAGGAGTCAATGCCCCTCATTACATCACAGAAGAAGGAAATTAGCAAATGAATAGGCAGCAGGTTACACTGGTCTTTGCAAAGTACTTGCAGGGTGAGGGGGTTTCAGCAAAGAGCAAGCCTCAAAGCAGCCTAAGTATATTGCAAATCTGATTACCCACGAAAGAACCTATCTGTGGGTGTGGATCCTGTGCATCTCCGAGTGGGAGCTGGGCCCACGCCACGCAGAACGGTCCGCCACAAGCAATAGTGTGGCAGAGCTCGGGATCTAACCCTGAAGCCTACTGATCTCCCCCTGCATCCTGCTGCCTCAAAAAGGTGGAGGTGGAGGAGCAGGGGAGTGGGAGCTGACTACTTTCTGTGAAAGTTTCCCAATTACAACCAGCACTAAAAACCTTGAGAAGACCTCTCAGGAGTTAGGTGTTCACATCGGGGATGGAGGGTGGGACAGAAACGACATGCCTGTTATCCTGCTATAGAAATCACCGGTTTGACTGTGGGATGGTAAAACTTTGTGGGCTGTGCTAACACTCTAACTGCTGTGACTAATTAATGGGTCCCCTGCAGGAAAACGTATCCATATTTTTTAAACTTGGCTCAAAGACTTGGAGCTACTCTCTTACTGAACCCATGGACCAGCTTATAAGTATCCAGTAAGTTATTTTAAGAAGGATATGGTGGTGATGTTGTTGATAAACTATACAGTCACATTAAAAAGTTGGCTTAGAGGAGATCCATATAAAAAGTAATCCTCACCCTGGCTGGTATAGCTCAGTGGATTGAGCGCGGGCCTGTGAACCAGAGGATCACGGTTTGATTCCCAGTCGGGGCACATGCCTGGGTTGCAGGCCAGTTCCTGGCAGGGGGCACATGAGAGGCAACCACACATTGATATTTCTCTCCCTCTCTCTCTCTCTCTCCTTCCCTTCCTCTCAAAAGATATATAAATAAATAAAATGTTTTAAAAAAAAAAAAAAAAAAAAGTAATCCTGCAAGGGAACACACAGGGCGGGGCAAAAGTGGGTTTACAGTTGTGAGTACTCAAACAGTTTATTCTTGTATTATTAATTACTGTATTTTTTCACACACACAACTGTAAACCTAGTTTTGCCCCACCTTGTAGTTGACCTTCTACGCCCCCTTCTAGGGAAGATTCAAAGTTCTTGACCTTCAGAACTTGGCCTGTTAGTCATACCCAGGTATTGTATCTGTCAGCATGAGGGTAGGGACCACGACTCTGACAACAGCCATGACAATACAAACAGTCATATTAACAGCATTGGCATGACGCTAATAAACACTTACACATGTGAGCTCATCCCTTCCCAGCAACCCCCTAAAGCAGAAAATACAGCATTATGAATCCATTTTGAAAGTGAAGTCAAGCTCAGAGATGAAGTGTCTCGGTCAAGGTCACACGGCCAGTCAAGAATGTAGTCAGGATTTGTGCTCAGGCTTCCAGACCAGCACACTCTGCTGCCTGTTTGCATTTTCAGTGCCTGATACACGGGGTAAGCACACTATTTTTTGAAGTTTTATGGAGAAACTGAATGAGTTTTAATTCTGAAGTATGTTTATTTACATACATGTAATAAAACAGCTCACCTTCTTACCGATAATTCTATAAATGCCTTCTTTTCCCCACTTTAGTTCCTGATCTACGCCGGTTATTTTGCACTTATTGCTGTGGTTTTCCTGGCCAACGGCACAGTCACTATCATGAAGAAATACAGGAAGCGGGAAGACCCAGAGTCAAGTTCTCAAGTAACCACGACATAGGATACTGCTGACAAGCTGCTGCTTACAGCAGGAACTCCACACAGCCACGGTCTCTGGATGTGTTTAATTTTTACAGTGTAGACATATATTTGTGAATGTGCATTTCACGGCTTCAAAGCAGCCAGCTGACTATAACGTGTGTTCCTAGAGTAACATAATAGTGTTCAGAGAAGTTTATTTTGTGGATTATTTAGAGATGACTTTTTTCTGATTCAGAAGGGAACTTGATTTTGAAAATCAAGTTATTGTAAACAGTCAAGCAGCACACGCTGCCGTGTACTTGACAGCAAGTGAGTTTGGTGTGTCACTGGTCAAGCACTTCTGTACCTGACGACCCAGGCTACCCCGGTGGGGACCAGGGCTTCACAGGGACCGCAGGATGTTACTGCTTAAGGTAGAGATACGCTGTAACAGCACCTGCCTCTGTTCAACCTGATTCTTGTTTTGTGTTACTCATGTGCATTTGTGTTTCTGAAGATGAAAGTCATTCTTACCACAAGCAATATTTGCTCTGGTTAGGTGTCCTGTCCTATAAGGAATATGTGTCATTTCTAATAAGTTATTTTTAAAAAATTCATTGTATGAATGTTCTCAGTTCCCATCTTGACAGTTATGTATTTATGTAGAATTTTGTTAGAAGTACATGTTTGCATTATTCATATGCTTCCCAGAGAAGCTCATTTAGTTAGAAAATAAGGCAAGTTTTGAAGCCTGCTAATAATCTGAACGAAGAGACCTATCCCGAAAAAGTAACATAGGTTTCGTCGTCTTTTATTCTTCAGTATGAAGGGCTGTTAATTCCTTGATGAAAAGTTAGAATATGGGCTAAAGACTCAACTAGCCCACTTTGTATTTGCATTCCCTTTTATTTCCAAAATAAAACAAAAAAGTCTTTTTTTAAAATAACTTCATCTCCATTTAGAGCTTTTATATTTGTCCGTCAAATCCCAGATAAGGGTGTCATTAGTATTTGGATTATTCCAAGGCCTTTTCCACAAACTCAGCCTCTTTTTGATTATTTCAATGGGACAGGAACCAGGATAGATGTGATCCCTGCATTTTGTACATTCAATCTGCCTTTGCTTCTAAGAGTGGATCACCTTGAATGTTTGCTTAAAATAACAACTGCTAGTGATTCCATTTCCAAGGTACTTGAACAAATATTATTCCGTATACATTTAATCCTGAAATCAGTCTACCAAGTGGCTGCTAGAGTATGGGAGTCATGAACACTTTTTTTAAGTCAATATTTATTGTGTTTTTTTCATATCGTTTAGTCCCTTATACTCCTCTCCCCGCTGCGTTCACCACACTGTTGTCCATGTCCATGAGTCCTTTTCCCTTTTTACTCAATCCATCTATTTTAACACTATTTTAAAGCCGACTTTGTTGCCTTATCTTGAAAAGAATCTAGGTAGCCATTTTCAGCTGTGGGGTGGTTAACTTTTTTAGAATAACACAGCTAAAGAGTGAGTAATAGTGTCAAGACTGCAAAGTTGATGTATTTATTTGTTTAAGTGGAAGCTCTAGAAGCAAATGAATGGGGTAAGAATCGGCCATTTTCCATTCACCTCTGCAGATACAGGGAAGGGAAAAAAAACACTAAGGGTGGGAAGGGGACGTAATGTCTGAAAGTGGCAGACTCTAAATTTATATTTCGTCTTTCAATTTATTTTGCAACATAGGGAATTGTTTTATCAGAAACAAATGGAAAAGTGGTATTCGAAGGGTTTTATTTAATTTTTTAACATAAAATGGACTGTGGTGCAATCAAATTGTTCACGTTACCAAAGCATCATTCGACTGGAACTGAAATCAGAGTTTCCAGCGCACAAATGGAGCCTTTACACACGACCCCGATACGTTCACATCATGGTGTGTGGCCATATTTGTAGACTGCTGCACCATTTGCAAGTTGTACTGTATGTAGTCTTGCAAATAATTGGAAATAATTTATTGTACTTTTATTCAGTTCTGTATAGATTATAAAATTATTTTTATTAAATAAATATTTTACAGTATCTTTCCCCTTTTTCATCAAAATTATTTTAAGTTAATAATTTCTCTTAAGACAAATTCCATATTAAGCCTTCCCCTTGTAATTAACCTTGTATCCTGTTAATTCTTCCATTGCTTTATGATCATTACCTTTGACTCTTCCCCTTATTTCTGTTGTTTTCCTAATTTTTTCTGGAACAACATTGCACTGTTTAGTTTTCTTGATTTTGACACTTCTCACTTCTGTTTTTAAAGCATTCTCCCTTTTAGAAACGGAAAAGACCCACATTCCCTTTAATGTTAACTGGATTTTAAAAATAAAGTAAATTAAACCAAATCAAGGGCAGAAGCTACCATCTTGTTTTTGTTCCAGCCCCAAATATTCTGATACCCAGGGAAGCATCTTCTTGCCATCAGCGAGAATCATTTGTTCATCTCCCAGAAATCAAATCAATTTTTTCTCACAATACCCAAATAAGCACCTTTCCTGTAATACCCCCTTCCAAAACCTGCTTCATTAAGGCATTGCATTGATTATCACCAAAGACTTGGAAACTTTTAATGCCCCCCCAAGTTTTTTAAGATAAAATTTTCTGTTCCTATAGTTTTATCCCCTGTACCTTAATGCCTTTCAGATTGTATGCCTTCTGCCTAAGGACTGTGTCTTATTTTTTGTCTTTTGTTGCAAAACACATCCATATGAATACTGAGTTATATAAATATGTAATGGGTTCAATATAGCCACCTGCCAGTGCAATAGCTAAAAGCCTATTATTTTTTTAAAACATAAAACATTAAGATTAAAATGCCTACCAATAATCTCTAGTCCACTGGGTGATTTATTCAAGGCACTCGGCTGCAATGATAGAAACTTTTACTTAATCATGGCATCCTCACAATTAACATCTAACATTTGTTTAAGACAATTTAGTTTGGAAAAGGCATTTTTGGACATTGTCTCCTTATCTGGAAAATGATCTTGTAGTAGTCCTAATTCCTCTATTGTTTTCATTAATGTGGATGGGAAGGAATTCAAAATGCTAGGTTTTCATGAGTCAATTTTAAAAAAGTAAATCATTGCCAGCTTCCTGGTAATTTTGATCAGTATTTCTACAGTCCTGCCTTCCTTGCTCAGATCACAGGCCAGTTACGGATGAGCCCCTGACAAACATGTTTGGCTCGTAGGAAAAATCTAATGTCTCCTTTCATTGTACGTTTTGAATTTCTCCCTAAATGTCTGGTTAACCCCCCGAAATAAACCTCAGTCAATGGAGCAGGTCTGCAAAATGTCTCAACAAACAAAGATATGAAAATACTGTGTCTGTACAGGTTAGAAGAAATAGATAATACACTTAACTGGCCCAAAGACGGTACTGATTTTAATGGAAATGCTTGTTACAGTTCGTACTGCAGTGGTTTTCACGATGTGTTTGAGATATCTCAGAGGCTGCTGCAGGCGATCAGGGATAGATTGCATTTTAGGCCACACCTCCCTCCCCCCGCCCCCCTTCCATGTTTTAAACCAGCAATTCTGAATCACCTGAAGATCCTAGGGCAAACTCAATGCCTCCATGCCTTCACAAACGCTATCACCAATCTCTACGTACAATGCCCTACCTGCCCTCTCGAATAAATCATTCTTAGGAATTCAGTATTACCACGTTTTTCTAATTGGTCCCTTTTTACTTATTATTTTTTTGAGCTAAATGCATCTGTATGCATCACCCTATGTTCCCTCTCCTTTTAAAGTGAGTTCCTTCGTGCAGAGATTAGGAATACGTCCCAATGTTTTTCTGCCCTCTTGAATGAATGATGGTGCAATAAACCTTTATTAGCGGCTCAGGTGTATCATGACAGATTGTACAGTGGGAAAACTATTAAGCTAGGAGTTCTGAAACCTAAAGTTTACTCTAGCTTTGGTAGTAATTCACGTTCAATGAAGGAGATTTACCGAAAATTCCTTTGCCCTTTCATAGTCAAAAAATGTAGTTTTATTTTTATTTTTGACTTTTTCAAGTGTGTGGCCTCAAAGTGAGCCCTGCAGCAGAACAAACATTAGGTCATTTCAACCTAAAGTTCCACATGGCAGCTAGGGAGTGCACTCATTACTGCCATTCATTTTAATCTTAAATCCTTTTTTTTTTTTTTTAAACTTAGTTTACAGTCTGGGTGATACTTAAAAATCCACTTTTACATTGCCCCTCTTAGGGAAACGGTGCTCGATTATACCAAATGACAGAAATTCTAAAAAGTGTTTTAAAATAATCTGAAAAGTGGGTTGTTCTGAGTAAATACTTTCATTTCTCATTTTTATTTCTGGCAGGGAGTGTACCATCCTAATATTTTGTCATTTGTGAACACGATCTAAACTCGGGCCCCAAACCTAGTAACTAATTAGCAATTTGCCTATGTACTAGGGAAAACAAAATAGTAATAGTTTTTGACGTTAACAGCGAGGAAATAATATACAGAAACATACTCGTAGATGTTCCAACAACTTCCAAACACTGGCGAGAGACAGGCACCCGTGGAAAAACAACCAGGAGAGGAGAGCAGCCCTTGGCCAGCATCTAAACAGCTCCGGCAACCCGTGGGTGCCGCCGAAAGTCCGCGGTCGTCTCCGTGGAAACCGCAGACTGGCAGGTCCTCTGTGGACAGGCCGAAAAAGGAGCTTCCGGGAGGTGTGCAGGTGCCGCAGGCTGCCGTCTGCGCCTGCGCAAACCCACAGCGCACGGGCCCTCGAAGTAGGAGACGTCCGGAGGGAGGACGCCGAGTCGCGCCGTTGCCATAGGAGCCGGGTCCTGGCAGCCTTGGTAGCAGGTGCTGAGTTCTCTCTCACTGCCCCGTCAGAGCTTAGAAAGAGGAGGAGAGGATTGCTCCCCTGGCCATCTCTGTGACCTCAACCGCTGCAGCTCATACAGGCAGGAGGGGCTATAAAGGGACAGAGGGAAGGATGGTGTGGACTCATTTGTGGGGGGTGGGGAGTGAGGGAAAAGGGGGAACCATCGGGGACATGTGGAAGGAAAGGTGAGTAAAGATGAGAGGGAAGAGCCTTCCTGTTGGCTCCACGTCCTTCCCGGTGTCGGGTCTACGGAGCCTGAAAGCGGCTGGCTTGGATTTGTGTGTCTGTCCCCACTATTGTCATATTCTTTCCCATCCCCACGGTCTTCTGCCTGGGACAGAAAACTCACTCCTAAGACGTTAGCTTCCAAGAACTGAGATCTTCATGGCATCGGTGGTACCTTGGATATAAGTGGAAACGATCATCTGATGTATGTTATTGATTTATCACCATGCTTTGTGACAGACATACGAGTGTTTTAAAAACATTTACTCACAGGAACCACAGTCTTGGCAGGCTGCAGCCAGAAGAATGGGCCAGGTGGTCACAGGAGGTGACTCTGAGTTCGATTTTGCTTCGGTCCTTATTTTATATCAAAAGGTGTTTCCTTTGACATTTTTTCAACTTTCTTAGCTTTTGGACAAGCGTATGTTTAAAAGGTGGTAAGACTAGAGTCAATGAATTGGATGAAACTCTGTTTGAATGCTCTGAATCTTGAAAGTTGTCGAAAGTTGTGTACATTTCTGAACTCAGCTTAGACTCAATGCTAAAAGATAGGCAGTCACGTACCCTCGTGGGAGTTAGCAGACACTCAGGGGGAAGGACTTGATTTCTGTCACCACAGTTCTCTATGAAGAAGGTGGCTGTGGTCCGAGCTAGTTGCATGGATTTTTACTGAGGATAAACGTGGAAATTTAAACGTGAAACTCACAAGAAGTCAGTGCTAGGCAATTCTGTTGTGTGAGGTGTGTTTTTCTTCAAGCGTGCTGACTGTGTACCATAAAGCCAGTTCCCAGGGATGAAGATTAAAAGAACTGAAGGGGATTGAATATCCTGTGACGCATTTGGAAAAGGCTTAGCAGACTTGGTAACAAGAGTTTATGAGTCATGTTCTTTGTTTGCTTGCAAACCAGCCATGAGTCTTTCAAAATTATAGGAAAATAATTGAACTTCAAATTTGATGTATCTTTTCATTTACTTCTGAGTCACTTCAACTATGCCTTTCTTTTTAAGTAAGGCATATTAGTGTGATCTAATAACAACTACTATGTTTAATGTGTAATCATTTATTTTTCTTTATTTTGCTTACACTCTGTTTTGATTTTATTTTTTAAATATATTTTATTGATTGTGCTATTACAGTTGTCCATTTTCCCTCTTCACTCCCCTCCACCCTGCACCCCCCTCCCACACACATTCCCCCCCTTTAGTTCATGTCCATGTGTCATACATATAAGTTCTTTGGTTCTACATTTCCCATACTATTCTTATCCTCTCCCTGTCTGTTTTCTACCTACCATCTATGCTACTTATTCTCTGTACTTTTTCTCCCTCTCTCCTCCTCTGATTGCCCTGTTGCTAACCCTCCATGTGATCTCCATTTCTGCGATTCTGTTCCTGTTCTAAGTGTTGGCTTAGTTTGCTTTTGTTTTTGTTTTAGTTGTGATTGTTAATAACTGTGAGTTTGCTGTCATTTTACTGTACCTGTTTTTTTTTTTAATCTTCTTTTTCTTAGATAAATCCCTTTAACATTTCATATAATAAGGGCTTGGTGATGATGAACTCCTTGAACTTGACCATATCTAAGAAGTGTTTTATCTGCCCTTCCATTCTAAATGAAAGTTTTGCTGGATAGAGCAATCTTGGATGTAGGTCCTTGCCTTTCTTGGCTTGGAATACTTCTTTCCAGCCCCTTCTTGCCTGGAAGGTCTCTTTTGAGAAATCCGCTGACAGTCTGATGGGAACTCCTTTGTAGGTGACTGTCCCCTTATCCCTTGCTGCTTCTAGAATTCTCTCCTTCATTTGAATCTTGGGTAATGTAATTATGATGTGCCTTGGTGTGTTCCTCCTTGGGTCCAGCTTCTTTGGAACTCTCTGAGCTTCCTGGACTTCCTGGAAGTCTATTTCCTTTGCCAGATTGGGGAAGTTCTCCTTTATTATTTGTTCAATAACTTTTTCACTTGTCGCTCTTCCTCTTTTTCTTCTGGTTCCCCTATAATTAAAAACAACCTTAAGTGTCATCTGGCTCCACTTTTTCCCCTATAATTTGTTGGAACGTTTCAAGATGTCCTGGAGGTTCCTAAGCCTCTCCTAATTTTTTTTTTTTTTTGAATTCTTGTTTCTTCATCCTTTTCTGGTTGGATGTTTCTTTCTTCCTTCTGGTCCATACCATTGATCTGAGTCCCAGTTTCCTTCCCATCACTATTGGTTCCCTGTACATTTTCCTTTATTTCACTTAGCATGGCCTTCATTTTTTCATCTAATTTGCGACCAAATTCAACCAATTCTCTGAGCAGCCTGATTACAGTGTTGTGAACTGTGCATCTGATAGGCTGGCTATCTCGTCATCACTTAGTTGTATTTTTTCTGGAGCTTTGATCTGTTCTTTCGTTTGGGCCTTTTTTTTTTTTTTTTGTCTTGATGCACCTGTTAGGTAGGAAGAGGTGGAGCCTTAGGTGTTCACCAGGGTGTGGCAACCTATGTTGCTTGGTTGTGATGCTGTATGTGGGGGTGGGGTCCTAGAGGGAACAGTGGCACTTGCTCTGCTCTCTGCTGAATTTCAGTCACTTTCCCCTGCGTCCCACAAGCAAACTGGGTCCTTATGGTGCTGATTACGGGTGGGTGGGTTTGTGTATGTTCTAGGACCCTGTGGTTCTCTCCAACAAACTCTCCTGTGAGGCTGGGAGTCTCTCCCGCTGCCTCAACCACCACAGGTGTTTTCAGTCAGAGGTTTGAGGCTTTATTTCCCCTCCGGGACCCTGGGTTGTGCAGTCTCTCCTGCTCCCCAGTTTTGCCTGGTTTATCTGGGAGCGAATATGGGACTGCCCAGTCTGCCAGCTGCCTTGGGCGCCCTGCTCCGTAATCCTTGGCCTCACTGGGTCCGCCAGTTGCTGCCTTGCCCCGAGTCCTCTCCGCCCCAGCTCCCTGTCTCCGCCCCTCCTGCCAGTCTGGGTGAATGTGTCTACTTTAACTCCTTGGTTGTCGGACTTCCATACAGTTCGATTTTTCTGTCGGTTCTGGTATTTTTTGTTTTTAAATTGTTGTTGTCCTTCTTTTAGTTGTGCGAGGAGGCACAGTGTCGACTACGCCTCCATCTTGGCTGGAAGTCTGTCTTTTGGTTTTAAATTTGAGTTTTCATATGGTTGCAATTCATTGTGAATAATAAAGCATATCTATTAAAGTCTTCAGGCAACCATTTATCTGCAAGTTCAACTATGTTTATTAAATTTAAGGGGAAGAAGCACTAAAGTTCTCCATAGAAATTTTATTCTAATGGTTATGTTACTTAAACATCTCAACATAGTACCTTTCGAGATCTGTGGTCTGAAAGGAAAACTTATTATCCTAAGGCATTAGTGACTGTGAAAAAATAGGATTACTTATATATTTTGGATCATGCTGAATTTTCATTTATTCAACAGATCCGTGGGACCCTTATTTTAATTGGCAGGTAAGTAGACATAACCGTTCATGTGATATAGCCTCTCTTGCAGGTAGACAGTGGTAAACAGACTCACTCTAAAATAATTGATTTGGTTTGTTCAGGCCACCTCACAGCATTACTGCTCTCAACCTCTGATTTACAAATGGTTGCAGCTTTACTTTGAGTTTTTTGAGAAAGTCCACATTACAATCTTAGTGTAAAAGAAATAAATATCAAGGGGGAATTACATGTTTCAGGTGCACATTCTATAACACATCATCTCTGCACTGTGTCATGTGTTCACCAGTACAAGTCAGGTCTCCATCCATCACCATCCCTCCCCCCGCCCCTGTACCCTCCTCCACCACCCAGCAATCACCATGGTGCTGTCTGTGTCCATGCATTTTTTTCCTATCTCTTCATTTTCTTCTTTGCTCTATCCCTCCACCCCTGTCTCCCCAGCCTGCCCCAACAGCTGTCAGCCTGCTCTCTACAATGTTTTTAAATCTTGGACTTAGTTATTCCAACACTGATTATTTATTTTGAAGATACTTCATCACGGTACTATGGATTTGCTGTTACATTCTCTTGCTTCCATGAGTGGCAGTTATTGGTTAATTTGCATCTTCCAGAAAAGGTTAAAAACAACCTTAAGTGTCATCTGGCTCCACTTTTTCTAAAGCTATGATGTCCGTTAGAACACTCATGCCTGCTCATCCTCTGGGCACTTCTGCGGCCTTCCCACCTCACTTCAGCCCGGGTTTTAACATGGACATTCTGTCTTTCATTGTATCCAAATTTGCTCCGATACTAATTTTACTACTTGGAGTGAGACAAATCCAACTCTTTCACGTGGAGGCCATTTCATATGTTCAATATTTGTAGTGGTTGCCACCACCGCCCCACATTTTCTTCAGGCTGTCATTCCCGGGAGTTCAGGGCTCCTCCGCCTCGGGCTCCAAGGCATTCCACTCTCCCGACCTGCCTTCTCTTCTCCGTCCCTTTTGTCTACCAGCGTGTTCCAGCTCGTCTTCTGTTCTCTAAACCGCAGTGGGATGGGAAGCGGGGTGCAGACTTCATATGTTGTCTGTGTGTCACCCATGGTCTCAGCCTTGGAGCTCATCCACAGTTTGAGTGTCTGCATTATTTTTAAACTCATTTTGGACCCAGTGTTCAGTAAAACCTGTTAACATGCTTTTTGCACGTAGGACTGAAAAGCCTCGTCACTTGTCTGGTTCGGTGCAGCCAGATGTCCACCCTCATGCTCTCACTGTCATCTGTGGGCAAACAGTGGTAGGAACACGATAAATCTCACTGTAGGAAAATTGGCACCAGGTCAGGCGATCTGATCCAGTGTTTGGGGAGAGAAGAGTGAAGCGAATGGCCAAAACAAAGTTTGCAGGTACTTTATTAATTCAGGCAAAATAGCTCTCATTTCACTTCTTTAAACATGGGCCTGGGTCTCTCGAGTTCTTGACATCTGTGAGTTCTTCCTGAGAGGGTCTCAGGCAACTTGTTCTTGGTACAGGAGCCAGCGAAGACGGGGAGAGGAATGGGCTCCCAGGTGTTCGGAGCCCTGAAGATCACATTCCTGTGGTTCTTTCGAGAGTGGACCTGACGTTCTCTACACATTCAGAGAGCACAGCTCTTTCTGTTTGTTTGTTTTCGTGTAAGTCAAGCAGGGCAAGTGTGGAGAATACTGCCTCATCGTTCTGCCTTTGGCCATTTTGTGACAATTAAATCTGCATAAACCATCGTCCCTCAGCCCTTTTCTTTTTGGGAAGGTAACATGACATCACACTGACCCCTCCTCACCCCTTCCAGATCTTTCTCAGGAGCACACTTTTGTTCAGTTCCTGGCTCAGCCGCATTTGCTTGCTCTTCCTCCTGCTGCTCTGTGAGTCTGGAGGAGCTGATGGACTCTTGGATTCGGGATCCGAGACCCATCTCAGCTCCGCGTGGTCCTCCCAGTTTTAGACTGTGTTAACTGCTTTTTCATTCCTCCTGCCACAGTCCTTTAAATATACATTTAGTACACTTATTTATATTTTGTTTATGTTCACAGACTTTTATTAACTTTCATCTGACATCCCTATTCATTGTTACTGTTTTCTAGTATGAGACATCAGAGTTTGTTTTCTTAATGAAAAAAATGTTTTATTTAGAGTTGACAATGGTCTGTCTTTGCGGAAGTCAACATTTACCATAAATGAGAACCAGTTGAAAAGCTCTCAGATCACAAAATGACTAGCTCCTTCTTTAGGAGGGACTGAGAAACTGAGGGTGGGAATTGATGCACTTGTTTCCACTTGAACGTAAGAAAATGTGAGTGAGATGAAGGAGCTGAGTCGTGCCCTATGACCTGGACAGGGCATTCTCATGATGTGCTGGGAACATGGAAAAGCCCCCTCGAGGCCTCAGACGGTCTTCCTACCTGCCTCTTCTAGTCTCCTGATCAATTTGGGTTTTAGGAACTGGGGGGAGTGGGATGGTGGTTAGGAGTAATATGTTTAGAAAATGTCTGGGCATTGTAAGTCCCTTTTGGGGTACACAGGTACAGGTTTATTTCGAACGCCCCAGGTTTTGTGTGTGTAGGTGTTAATAAGCTTACAATCTTTATACTTCACACTACCCCTGAGTTGGACATGATACAGACCTTATCTCTTTTCATCTTATAGCATTATTCTTTAACACACGGACAATGGAGGAAAGCAAAAGTACTGATTCCAAAGAAACTGAAGAATATGAAGATGACTTTGAAAAGGATCTGGAGTGGTTAATTAATGAAAAAGAAAAAAGTGATGTCAGAATAATAGAGGTATGTATAAATTGTCAACAGCCTTCATAATAATGATAAAAGTGCTTTGCAGTTCTTGAAAAGTTTCATGTTATCTTATCTAAACCCCTCACAATTTCTTTAATATGCACAGGACAAGTGATGTTACCCCTGTCCTGTGGATGAGAAGCCTGAGGCACAGAGAGTTCCGGTGTTGTGTCTTAAGGCATAGGACTAATTAGTGAGATAACAGGTTAAGTTAGCACTTAATAAACCTAAAATTATAATTTTAAAATTGTATTTAATTTATGTAATATAAATAATATAATTAATTACATCAAAAGTAAAAAATGAATACAGTTTATTTCTACTTTATATAAACTTGGGTAAAATCATGGGGTTATACTCTTAATATAAATGAAAAATAAAGTAAACCTTCAAAAAACATGGCCTTTCCATTGATAACTGAAACCTTAAAGATTGAATGAGCTCTTCAGGTGAATGAGTATTGAGAAAAAAGCAAAGGGTCTTTTACTTTTTTATTCTCTGGAAGATCTAGAGGTAAAAATTGATCTGGAATTTGGACTTGGCTCCTGCAGAAAATGGCAATAATAATCTTGAGAGATTCTAAGAACCTCAAAACAATTAGGACTTGACCAGTGATAGTAACTTTAATGGTCTTGGGAATAAAGGTGCTGTTTGGAGGAATACAAGTATTACCAAGAGAAAACATTTTAAAAAATACCATTCTGAAAATGTAAAGGAAGGGAAGTTTTATAGAGGGTGGAATATTAAAGTAGCATTGTAGTATTTACAATTATCCTTTTATGCATTAGCATAAAAATTTTAAATATCATTGTAGCACTCCATAACATCAAATACAAATTTAGAGTTCAATTTTTCCTGAATGTTGATGTTCCATGCTTTTCCCCTGAGGTGCTCACAAACATGTTAGAATATTATGAGCAAAGAATGAGCAAGAAGTACGTACATTTTCCTGTTTCTAAAATAAGTTGCATGAATCTGAAAAACCATTTCAGATTTTTTTTACAGATAAATAGACAGAGCATCTTAATTTTCACTGAAAAGAGAACCTCCTATCTTTTCTTCAGATGGCTTGTGGGAACGAAGAGAACATTGGCCCAGAATTAAGAGGGAGTGAAACAGGAGGAGAGCACACCAGACAGCTTTCTGATCCTGGCAGAGCTCTGAGGGATGAGGTTGCACCCAGGAGTGACTTCATCTCTGTGCCGAGCAGTCAGCCTTTGGATCCCGGGTCAGATTCAGACAGCGAGAACTCCTTCCAGGAATCCAAACTGGACAGCCAGAAAGACCTGGAGGAGGACGAGGATGAGGAAGTGAAGAGATACATCATGGAGAAAATCGTACAAGCCAACAAGCTTCTACAGAACCAAGAACCCGCGAATGATAACAGGGAGCGCAAACTTAAGTTCAAGGACAAATTAGTGGATCTAGAAGTTCCTCCGCTGGAAGACACTGACAACTACAAATACTATTTTGAAAGTGAAAGCCATGTGTCTGGAAAACTGTCACAGTTACGTATTTCCAGTGGATCTGGACAAGACAGTGTGCTCCTGTCAGTCACAGGTGGAAATTGCGAAGAAAGCAAGGATAGGAAGATACTTGTGGAGAGAGACGGAAAGTTTGAACTTCTGAATTTACAAGACATCGAGAGTCAGGGGTGTCCATCCCCTATTCATAAGGTCAGTAGTACAGAAAATGGACCCCAGCAGTCGCCACCCAGATCTTCCAACTCACCTGTCAATGGTGTGAAGAAAGAAGAGCCCATAGCCAAGATCCACAGCTCATCAGCAGAGGAGCCATGGGCTTCCATCCCTCAGCCCCAACCCAACCCCAAGACTGGTCCGAGCTCCACTGCCAACTCAGATTCCAATAAGGGCAGTGGGAAGCCTCATCACAGGACACAGTCTGCAAACGTATCGCCAGTGACCTCAACGTATTGTCTTTCCCCTCGACAGAAGGAACTGCAGAAACGGCTAGAGCAAAAGAGAGAGAAGCTGAAGAAAGAGGTGAGTGCTCGAGGGGGCGATAGACTGGAAGGAGAACATGTTTTTATGTCTTACAGGCACGGTAGGAGTTGACACCGTTCTCCTGAGCCTGGATGTGTTTGCGTGCTTGGTTTGTTTCCCTAGTGTTGCATTTGGTGTCTGAGCATTAGTTAAGAATGTGTGTTGGTGGAATGCACACCATGACCACCTGGGTGCTTTCATAGTAACGAGGGACTTGTGTTATGGCTGGAATAGATCTCAGTGGCTCCTCATCTGGTCCTTTCACTTTAAAGGTGAGGCTTGGAGAAGTTAGGTGGGTACAGAGGGTGAGGAGGTAGGTGAAAAGCAGACGTCAGGTGGAAGGATGGAGGCAAAGTGTGTTGGGGTTTAGGAGGCAATGGGTAGAACTGGATGACCATTCTGTGAGGTGTGTGTTTTCATGTATCTTCCATGCCTATGATTCCTTGATTTCAGGAATTTTAGTTTCGATTAAGAATAGAATCTAATAAACCTAATGAAATGTTTCCAGAATGCCTAATGGAATCCCAAATTATATTTTGTGGTATTTTTCTGTGTTTAAAATAAAAGTAATTTATAATTGAAAAGTCCAGGTACCAAAACTGGTGAGTTTTTCCTAAATTACTTAAATCAGTGCCCCAGTTCTCTGTTTTCCTGGATACCTAATGGTATTCATCTGAACCATACAAGACATCTAACTGTAAATGTGAGCCCAACCTCAGGAAGGGCCCAACCCATGCCCTTCACGGGTAAGTAGAATTTTACAGTTCCAGGGTCACTTGCAGATCATGTTACTCGTAAGTAAACTATAGTATAGAAAGTTTAAGTAACTTTACCAAAGTCATTCAGCTTGTTTGCAACAAAGCTGGAGTCAAAAGGCCCGGTTTTCTTGGCATTCATTGACAAATGGTATATTTTGTGTTTATGTGGGAAATTACAAGGGGGGGATTTCTGGCATTTATCAGGAACTCACATGAGCAGAAAAGATGAAAGAGTTAGCAAGAACACGTAACCTGTAGCTCACTCGGGCTGGAATCTGAAAGGATGCACACTTACGATTTTACTTGCTCGGCCCCGAACATCTGATCTGGGACAGCGCGACTCAGTTCACTCGGTTCAGATCCAGCACAGCACGCACAGCGCAGAAAAGGCTCCGTTAGCTCAGCTTTGGGACAACGCAGAATGATCAGTTGAGGGTGACTGAGCACGGCTGTGTGCGCACATCCGTGTGTGTGTGTGTGTGTGTGTGTGTACTTCCATGAAAGTTACACGGGAGGTTTTATATAACTTCAGTGTCTTTTCACTGAGGAAGTGGTGGAGACTTTGGTATGGCTGGTCGCGAGTTCCATTTTCATCTTGATCCTATTTTCCGGGGGTCACATTCTTTGTAAGCTCCACGAGGGATTAGAAAATAGGCATTTTAGAAGATATTTTATGCCGTTAAGAGGATAGAATTTTTCCTTTGCTTCCTATAGTTTTTTCAACCAAAAGAAATGAGGAGGGGTCGCTGTGCTGTCAGAATGTGAGGAAAGCACTCTGAACGCCATTCTTCGAAGAGATTTGAGCATGGGTTTTATAATCCAGTTCATTTTGGTGACAACACTCAAATAGTGGCAGAGACCAAAGTTGCCCAAATTGACACGGTATGGTGACAGTGTGGTGGTTACTCAGGCCGCCCAGCCTGGGGTGGTTTCCCCGAGGCCACGCTGCTTCGCCCCAGGGACTACTCTGTGGCAAGGAGCTGGGCCTCAAGGTCAGGCAGCTCCCTTTCTAACACCAGCTGGATAAGGCAGATTAAAAGAAACATTTTGTTCTTGCAGTTAACCAATTGTCTAGATGTTTCTTCTGACAGCAAAAATGTTAACTTCCGAATATACACTGGTTGAAAATACTTTCAAACATGATCAAAGTTTTGAACACACGTAGAGGTACGACTAACCCCTGTCTTCCCATCATCCAGATTCCAAAGTCACTGAGATTTTGTCATGTTTTTGCTTCATCTCCTCCTTTCTGGGTTGGAGTATTTTGAAAGCAAGTCCTAGACAGCATGCTTCAAAATACAGCTCTGGGGTGGGCCTCCATAAGATCAGCAGAGAGGGAAAACCTCGTAAAGTGGTTGGGGGCAGTTGTGTGGTGGTTAAGGACTATGGCAGAGGGTCTCAGGCAAAGGATGTCATCGAGGAGGACTTCAAGTGCAGGAAATGAACAAACAAACCTGGCTTTTTGTTTCTCAAAAAAAAAAATACAGTTTTAAGTGATTATAGCATTTTCTTTTGCAACCATAATGCCATTTATCACAATTAACAAATGTATCAACAATGTAAAGACATTTACAACATCTTCAGTGCCTTTATAAAGACCATAGAGAGCTTCTTTTGGGTAGCTGAGGTCTGAGGAATTTCAGACCAAAAGTAAATGAGGAAGTGGAGGGGAGAGTCAAGGAATTCCTGAATGGTACATATGCATTACACGTCCATGTAGCTGTAGAGTTTATCTCTACAGTTAATTTATCTTGAAAATCTTTGTTTTCTTCCTAAGCAAATTTGAGGCCCTATGTTTTTCTTTTTAAAGAAGCCCAGTATTTGGATGGAAAGTTTTAGGGGCAGGGAATTCTAATTTTAGGTCTCAGAATATATCTCTCTAATAACTCATGCACGATGTTAAAATCTTTCATTAAGGCCTTTGGCACTCTCCCCACCAGGAGGAACAACGGAAAATAGAGGAAGAGAAAGAAAAGAAGAAGGAGAACGACACGGTGTTCAAAGCCTGGTTGCAGAAGAAAAGAGAGCAGGTCACCGAGATGAGGAGGGTTCAGCGAGCAAAGCAGCTCGAAGCCATGAACAACAGAGTAAGTAAAGCTTCTCTGTGGGAGATGGGCTCCGACAGAGAGGAGAGCCGAGCGTGTTTGCCGAGGGCTGCGGACTGTCGGATGGAGACAGAGTCCAGGAGCTGCCCTCGCCGAAGATGCGCTGTGCAGATGACTCTGCCGTTACGTTCAGAGGGACCGTGCAACAATCCCATGGTTCCACTTTCACTCAGACTGTTGTAGTGCTGAACAATGGAAAACTACTGATATTTTTAAGGTGGTGTAACTTTGATATTTAAATAAGACAAAGAGCACGCACACACAACACCCCCCACACCTGTGTGAAGAAGTGTGCGCTCCTGCGGGTTTGTCTTTACCTGTAAGGTAGGCAGGGAGTGTGGTTGGACCGCAGTGCTGTTTTCAGGGGGGCTGGACATCTGTGAGCTGTTTGAATAGTCTTTTCATGGAAACATTTTTTGTTGACTTTTCTGTTAGGAATAGTGGGTCTTTCTTTTCCATCTAAGGGAACTCTTCATGCATTATAAAAACTACTTCTTCAAGACATTTGCTGCATTAATTTTTCCTCTTGTTTATCTTCCTGTTTTGCAGTGCAGAAATAGGTGATTTTATATGGTCGGATTTATAAAACTACAAAAACAACCATTGAAAGCACAGTATAAAACCCCACATTCAAGCGATGGGAAACTGTTGTCAATTCTGTGTTCAGGTTACAGCGGAGTCCCAGCACCCTAACCCAGGCCACTGCTTTGTGCCGCCCAAACTGCTACGGACGCCTAGTGACCGGTCCCCCTTCTCCCACCCCCTGCCCCCACTCCAGTCCACTCCACTCCCCCGGGTGCCAGACCAAGCCCTGTCCAGTGCACAACAGACGGTGTCAGGTAGGCTTCTCACCTCCAGAATGAGTCCGAAGTTCCTATCACCTCCTGCGAGATTGTAGGCCATCAGGTCCCTGCCCCTCTGACTTCATCCCCTTGCCCTCACCGGCCCTTTGCTGCAGCTTCACTTTGGCTTCTCGGACATTCACTGAACCTGTGGAGCGTGGACCCCCCCAGGCCCTGTGCTCCGTGGCAGTGCTCAGAACAGCCTCTCCCTGGGTGCCTGCGACTCGCTGCCTCGCCGCCTCGCCGTCTGTCCAGCTGCCGTCCATTCCCCTCAGCGTCCCGTGACGGCCATCTGTCCTGACCATACTCTTCTTTGCACCCGGCACATGGGTCAGTTGGTCAGTCAGTCCACTGCCCATTTGTTCTCTCTGCCTCTGGAACAGCACTGCCCACTGCAACGGCCCATGATGGCAGAAATGCCTTGTGTCTGTGCTGTCCAGTGAAGTGGCCACCAGCCACACTGGGGCCCTGAAGCATGGAAAATAGAGCTGATGTGGCCCAGGTCCTGAATTTTTTAGTTTTTCTCTAATGTAAGTAGCCACGTGGGGCTTGTGGCTCCTGCATTGTGCAGTGCAGACGTAGAGTGAGTGGGCGAGGGACCCTGGTTTTCACTGCTGTGGCCCTGGACCCACGTGCCTGTGGATACTTCATGTGATAAGCACCCTGTAAATGTCTGTTAAGTGAATCAGCGGACTGAGAGTCCCATCAATCCTGTTCATGAATTCTTGGCTCTTGATCTGTAATTCCAGACCAAACACTTTTTTGTCACCTCCAGCCACTCCCAGATTTCTAGGTGTTCACAGGGATCCTTAAGGCCCTCTTCACCAAGGTCCGCGTGGTACACTGGAGTGCCTCAGCTGCGTACAGTTTACAAGTTCAACTGCAGTATTCTTTGCTACGGGGATCACAGACAAAGGAAAATGCCAGGGAGAAGACCTTCCCTATCACGGAGCTCACATTCAGGAAGAGGGTTAAGTGAGTGCTCTAACCCGGCTCCACGCAAAGGCTCCACATCTGTCCCTGCACTCTCTTCTGCTTCACCTTTTCAAAATTCCTTGAAGATGGTGTCTGTTCTGAAGCTTGGGGAACCACACAATAAGCTTCTCCCACTGGCTGCTGCTTATGACAAAACCCTCATGGCGGTTCTGAGAAAAACTCCATGGCGGCAGATGTTGCAGCCGCTCTCCATAGCAGTAATCACAGTTCAGGGTGTGGCCGGGCAGTCTGATGCTCTGAAGTTAGAATCCAAGAGAAAGGCTGCATCACATAAGTGTTGGATTGTTAGTTTTCAAACTGTATTTCATGGAGCTCCTTCAAATTGCCGCAAAGACCTTCAACTCTACCCATACTACCTTTCTCCAACCAGTTTGTGTGTGCCGTCGTGCAGAATTATTTTCTTTGTCAAAGGGCTCAGCTTTGCAAAACTTATAGATCACTGAGATTAGACCATCTTCATTTATGGGCGATGGTCATCCCTCGGTATCAGTGTGAGATTGAACCCAGGACCCCTCTGTGGGTACCAGAATCCTGGATGCTCAAGCGTCTTATATAAATGGTGTAGTATTTGCGTATGACCTACCCAGTCCTCCCATAGTCATCTCTAGATTACTCATGATACCTAATCTAATGTAAATGATGTCCATGTAGCTGTTATCCTATATCATTTTCTTCTACCTCTTTGGTGTGTGTACGCACATATTTTTTGCTGAGCTAACATTGGCTGATAATGTTAGGTCGTCTCAGGGGCACACAATGTGATTCCATGTCTGTGTGCACTGCGGCCTGCTCCCCACGAGTCACCACACCATCGATTCCTTCATTCTGCCCTCTCCCCACTCCCCTCCGGCACCCACCTGTTTTCTGTATCCAAGACACTGTCTTAATTTTGTTTTGTTTGTTCATTTGTTTCATTTTGTTTTACATTCCACACATAAATGAGAGAAAGCACAGTTTGTATCCTCTTCCATGTGACTTATTTCACTTATACAACACCCTTGAGACCCATCTGTGGTGTTGCAAAGGGCACTGTTTCCTTTCTTTCGTGGCTGAGTAGCATGCCATTGCACATAGATGCCGCATCCTCTTCATCCAGTCATCCACCACGGGACGTGCAGGCTGCTTCCGTGTCGTGGCTGTTGTATATAATGCTGCGAGGAGTAGAGGGGTGCTGTGTTCAGTAAGACTTTTGAAAGAAGCCAGATGGCAGTGAATTCAGTCTCGAATTTTCCGACAGAAGGGTGGTCAGTGTGTGGATGCAAAGGCGATACATTTGGTGTGGACCCGAGGAGGGCAGGTGACGAGGTCGGCGTTGCAGCACTGTGAAAACTCGATGAGTGAGAACACGTTCTTGTAGGGGATGTTGTTTTGGCTTATTCAGATAAAGCAAAGCTTGCTTTTGTAATCAGCAGGAAAACAGAGACCCACAACAAGCTTTTCAACTATGGCTGAAAAAGAAGCATGAGGAGCAGCTGAGAGAAAGGAAGACGGAAGAACTCCGGAAGCAAGAGGAATTCCTGTTCTTCCTCAAGGGAGCCGCAGGCCGTGACAGGGCCTTCAAGCAGTGAGTCAGAGGCCAAGCATTCCCCTGTTCTCAAGGTCATTTTAGAAAGTGGTACAATCAATACAGCTTGGATTAAAGTAAAATTTCTTTAAAATTTTTATGTATATATATAATTTAATGTGTGTATACACATATACACACAGACATGCACATATTTGTACACACCCCCCACATACACACGTATATACCAGATATGTGTGTACACAGTGATTTTTGACGTCATCTTACCTAAGCGGGATTTGTAGACTTAAGTTTGTCAGCCCATGGCCTCTCCCTGGAGCTGTGTTGGTGGCGTCTGTGCTCAGGCCTGTTTCCCACTTTGGGGACGACTGTGCCACGCACTGGCGAGCAAGGGCTCTGTGACCTCCCCGCCAGGGTAGTCCAGGCGACACTGGTGCCTGCGTGTCGTTGGCCTGCTTACCTTTCAGCATGCAGCTGGTTGCAAAAAATAGGCTATTTGCAACACATCACATACTTATGTGCTCAAAAAAAAATTTTTTTAAAAAGGATAGGACCTATATCACAAATAAAATAGTGTTTATCACTAAAAAAAACATTTTTGTTGGCAATTTCATTGGAAGACAAACTTAATTTCAAGCATTCAATATCGAACGTAACTATGCTTTCTTGTGTGAGCCAAGGGGATAAGACTAGAACTTTTCAGTCAGCGCTTTCATTTGTGTGTGCCTACAGCATTTCCTTGTAAAGAAATTCAGTTTCTTCTCATTGTCTGTAGCGGTAACTTGGTCGTGTGAAAAGCACAATCAGGTTGATACCAGGTCTGATGGTGTCTCTACAGGTGGCTAAGAAGGAAGCGGATAGAGAAACTGGTGGAGCAGCAAGCCATCAAGGAGAGGGCCAGACAGCTCCGACTAGAAGCCAAGCGCTCCCGACAGCTGCAGAGCCAGCTGTACAGCATGGCCGAGGCCCAGTCTTTTCGCTTCACCGACCATTACAGCTGAAGGTGTCCATTAAATGCTTCACTTTGAAGCCACTGGCCTCAGAATTTTGGCTGTCACTCCTTTACGGCCCATGTGCTTTGGTTGTACTCTAAATTATGGAAATGGTACATACTTTTGGTGATATTGATAGTGATTTGCCTTTTTTTAAAAAAAATAGAACAAAATAAATATTTTCTTTTCTTGAAGTGTTGAAATGTGTTATACCATCTCTTAGTCCATGCAACAAATTGAACTGTGAATGAACTCTGAATTCTTTATTCCCTTAACCTCTAGATTATTTGAACATTTCTAGCTGGAGAGAACCACAGGAAAGGCACAGATTTCTATTATGAAAAAAATTGCAGTAGAACATTTCATAAGGCAGGAGGGATGGCCCCTTAAACAAGCCTTATTCAAAGTTCTGTTTCCATCAGCTTCACATTGGAGTACCTGTGGCAAACGAAGCAGTCAGGTAGGCCTACTTCTTAAAAAAGGTAAAAATTATGCATAATGCTGTTTTAGGTATGTTACAAAATTAACCAGCTCTCAGTTTATCATGTACCTGGCATTGCTATAAATACTTCACATAAATCACTTGATGTAATTCTTATAAAAACCCTGTTAGTCTCATCTGGATGATGAGGAAGTAAGAGAGGTAAGTAGTTTGCTCACAGACTCTGTCCATACGACTGCAGAATCCTTTCGCTCAGTACAAAGCTTACATGCTCTGGTGGACATTTGGGAAGTATCTGAGGCTACGTCGGAATTGGGCGTGTGGGGGATTGGAGCCCCTGACACGTGTAAGAGCTTTTAGGAGGCAGAGGACAGCGGTACCACACAGGGAGAGGGAGAGTGGAGCATCGCTGTAGGAGGTGAAGCTTCAGAAGACGAGGTTCTGATCCCCTGCAGATTTGTGGCTCGGTCACTGGGCCCTACATCAAGGAGCGCTGGTGACTGTTAAAATCTGTTTCCACCGCCTGTAGTCCTCTCTGCAGCAAGCGAAATGGTCATGTGGTCTTGTCCTTTGTTCTGTGAATGCGCTGTATTGCATTGGTTAATGGTAAATAACGATGGCCGTGGTGTGTGACCCCTTCACTATGCTGTTGCATTCAGTTTGCTAGTGTTTTGCTGAGGACTGTTTTCATCTACACTCAGGAGATATTGGTCTGTAGGAGTCTTTTCCTGGGGTGATTTTGTGCAGTGTTGGTGTCGGTAGTACTGGCCTCAGAGAATGAGTTAGAAAGTGTTCCCTGTTCCCTCCCCTTTTATGTACTTTTTTTTTTTTTTTTTTTAGGATACTGAGAAGGATGGGTATTAAATCTTTAAATAGCTGGTAGAATTCATCAGTGAAACTTTCTGGTCCTGGACTTATATGGGAAAGCTTTTCTTTTTTAGTAGACTATTTTTTAGAGCAGTTTTAGGTTCACAGCAAAACTGAGCAGAAACTGCAGAGTTCCCATATTTCCCCTGCCCCCGCAACCTCCCCCACTGCCAGCATCCCTGACAAAGTGGCACCTTTGTTCCGATCCACGAACCTGCATCTGTACATCATTGTCGCCCAGGGTCCATGGATCACATCAGGGTTCACTCCTGGTGTTAGGAGGTGTTTGATTACTCATGTAAGTGCTTTGGTTCTTATAGGTCTGTTCATATTTTGTTTCTTTTTGTGTTAGTTTTGGTAAATTTTCTATTAGGAATTTGTTCCATTTTATCCAGGTTATTTGTCAGTGCACAATTGTTCCTTTTTAAAAAAAAAATCTATATGAGGTTGGTAATAATGTCCCTGCTTTCATTTCTGATTTTAGTTATTTGTATCTTCTTAGTCCATCTGGCTACAGGCTTGACAATTTCATGAATCTTTTCAAAGAACCAACTTTTGGTTTCTTGAGACTCTCTTGCTTTTTTATTGTCTATTTTATTTCTGCTCTAACTTCAATTTCCTTCCTTGTGCTACCTTCTTTAGTTTAGTTTGTCATCTTTTTCTAGCTCCTTAATGTGTAAGGTCAGGTTGTTGATTTGAGATCTTTCTTTTATTCTGTTTAGCTCAGTTAAGTGTTAACTTTATTGTTACTATTGTTGACACTCTTAAATCAACCATCTCAGAAGTGTGCTACCAGTTTGAGGTTATAAGAGGGTACAATTTATTTTTTTATTATGGTAGAATGTACATAAATGTCTATAAAATTGACCATTTTTAAATGTGTGACTCAGTGGCATTAAGCACATTTATGCTGTTGTACAGCCCCCACTGTTTTCCATCTCCAGGACTCCTCATCATCCCAAGTGGAGCTTGTGCCTGCCAGTCAACAGCTCCCTACTCTGCCTTCCCTGTCGCCTGGCACCCGCTGCTCTGCCTCTGTCTCTCTCTCTCTCTTTTTTTTTTTTTTGCTTTCTTTTTTAAAATTATATTTTATTGATTATGCTATTACAGTTGTCCCATTTTCCCCTTCATTCCCCTCC